>VZQC01005317.1:2836544-2847510 GCA_009823505.1 Rhizomys pruinosus | reverse complement strand
GACTGCATCAAAGAACTGACTGAAATTGAACTTCTGCTCAAAACAGTCAACTTCCACATGGAGAATATTGAGAAAGACTGAGAAAGAGATGAAAAGCATGTTTGGCAGAATGCATGAGCTCTGGTGGGGCGGGGGGATGGGGGGACATGGGTCTAGATTTTATTAAAAAAAAATATATATATATATAAATTTAAAAAATACAAAGACTAAGTAATGCCCCAATAAAAACTTTATACAGATAAAACCAACCAGTAAATACAAACAATTACTATACATCTGTATTGAATTTCACACAGATAGGAAATTTGGCTGTACCCCAAAGTCTCAAACCTGGCTGGAAAGGCCTGCACATACAATTATATTGACCAAATGAAAGTCCAGTCTGTGTTTGTCATGATCTCATAATTTACTGCCATATTCTTAGCCCTTACATCTGATGCACCCCCATATCTATGAGTGATACATAGGCCGTTGGGAAAGGTGCAAAAGAGGGTGAGAAGTGAAACAGTCCATTTTTTTTGAGGTGACACTTTGGACTCTTGGTCCATCCAAGCTTTGCTTCCAATGGGTTGGTAGCTCATCCATGGGTCCCTTTCTTAATTCTACTAATAAACTTCAAATAGCAAGGACTACAGGCACATAAATATTAACTATCATGACAAGTCACATTATGGGCACAGACATAATTGTTTAGATGGAATTTTAATCAAGGAACCATAGCCTTTGTGCCAAAGGCTGGTAAAGCTTCCTATTGTGGCCTATAACATCTTTTAGCCACTAGAGAGTACAAGCTTATGGTATGAGCCTTGTGCTATCTTCCAAGGTGTGGGCTATAGCGCGCTAATTTTGGGAAGTGCACTAATATCAGGCTGTCACTAACTGCACCATCTCCAGGCAAGTGAGGTGTAGCTGACAAGTTTTGCTTGACTCAGGAGACCATTACCTTCCAATGATCTATATAATGCTCTCTGGCATCATGAAGACCAACTGTCAATTTGTGCAGCGAGGTAGCAACATAATTTTTTCTTTTCATCTAACACATTATTATTATTATTGTTATTATTATTTTATGTGTATGAGTGTACTGTCTACATGTAGGTTGGTTCACCCATGTCGTGCAATGCCGTGGAGGTCAGAAGAGGGTGTCAGATTCCCATGGAACTGGAGTTAAAGATGGTTCTTAGCCACCATGTGGGTGCTAGGAATCGAACCTGGGTCCTCTGCAAGAGCAGTCGGCACTCTTAATCACTGAGCCATCTCTCCAGCCCCACTAACACCATATTTTCTTGGCAGTAGGGTCTTATTGTCCTTTTTAGCATGTACTCCAACATTACAGGCAAATAGACTTTGTCATGGGGGCCTTAGAGCCTCCTAGCCAACAGTTCCTTGTTAAAAGAGGTCCATAACTGGTACCATAAGCTTTCATCTGCCCATATATATCACCTGACTATAAAGCAAAATCTAGAGGTAGGGCATTAATCCAAAGGGACATGCACAAATATCCATGTCAGCATACTTTTTGGATGTATAGAAAAATAAACTCCCTACTGGTACCAAAGTCCTCCTTCAATAATATGTTTCATTTAACCATTAAGCTTTTAAATATTTTATAATTATACCTGGCACTGGTACCCCTCCTTACTGAATTTACTTCCTGTCTTTGTTCCTTTAGGTGTGTGGAATATGACTCCAATGAGTTTTACCTCTGTAAAATACATAGACACTGGCATTAGGTATTAGACTAGCTCCAACATAGCATATGAAAGTCCTATTTATTTATATCAATTATTGCACCAAAGCATGAATGAGGGGCATTAATTTAGCTAATTCATTAGCACATATAGTTGTCCTCTTAAACCCATCTGGAATCTAAGGATTTTACTCAAGGCCTCCCTGTAGTTCTCTAGCCTTGATAGACTCGTTGGCCCAGACTCAAGCTGCCTATCTCTGCACAGGGCCAAGGAGGGATGTGTCTCTCCTTTTGCCTCTGCTGTATTTGCTGATTAGCTGAGTCAGGCAAACCCTGGGCCTGAACACTGGCTGTGGTCAAAACACCTTTTTTTCTTTTATTGACACCTTCTGGCTGCTGGGGAGAGGCCCTAGCCAGGCAAACTGTTACCTAGCACGATTTTTCTCGGCAAAGGAAGGCACTCTATTTAACTGGGGGATTCATTACCCACCTCCTCACCAGTTTTTGTGTTTGCTCCAAAGCCCTTTAGAGGCTCTTTAGCATAGCACCTGGCATTGGTACTTTAATATATTTTGTGGATAAAGAATATCCCTCCAACAGATCTCATGTCTATTAGCCAAAGGAAGCAGTCAAGCACATCCCATAAGGATTTGCTGCCATAATGATTGACTCTTAACCCAGAGACATGACAGCAGGAACACCTATTTGTAACCCTGTGTGTTCATTCCCTGGGAAGTGGCCTTTTCTCAGACTTCTACTGTGTTTTTCTTTGATGTTTACATGGGCCAATCTTTCTGCTGGTGTCTCTTAGTCCATCTCTATAGTCCAAGGACACACACTTCTCACAGGAACCCAAGTTGGTCATACCTGAGTGTGGGAACATAAAAGCCATAAAAGCAAACACTTTTCCCATAGTTAGTAGTAGATTTTTTTTTATTGCTCCAACATTGTACCCTGCCACAGCATCAATAGCATTAATTATGGCCTGTTAGAGGGCTCCAATATATATGGATTGGAGTAGTCATATTTGATTTTGAAACTGAAAAATTGACAAAATGTTTAGAGAGTGCTACATAAACTGCATCCCCAGAGGGAGCCATATTCCCCTCCTCCTTTTTTGTATTAGCACCATGAACAGAACAGTCTCTCTTGGTTTTTAGACTCTTCCATTTTGATTTATAATATTTTAAAAGGCAGCAGTTGCAATACATATCCATAGACAGGAACCAGGTTGTGAGGTAAGCCCATTCAAACTGTCTCCTATTGGACTGCATACTTGGTTCAAGGAGGTAAAACCCAGGTTTTGTTGGGGTTCTTTTGAGCCAAATTAACTTTGTAGGCAAAATAAATGTCACAGGTAATAGTTGTACAATATAGAAAAATGTGGAGAACACTATGTACATTTAATCCCAAAGCTGTTACTGGAAATCTAGTACAAATTAGATCAAATATTAACAACAATTTTTATCCCTAATTAGCTTAAATATCTTACCATTTTTATATTGAAAATGTTTAGGCAATTTTATTTAATACAGGCATTTTAACTTTTTACTAAAACTTTAAATACTATAAAACGTACAGAAAATCTTGGGCAGAAACTGAACACCATTTAAACAAACCTTGACCAGACATACATTTTGTTTTTTAAACTACTTCATTGAACAATGACCTTAGAGAAACAAGCTTATTTATATAACTCTAAACTTTATTTATTACAACAAACCCTTTTAAACCTTTATTACTTGTATAAACAGTCTTATTTCTAGACATAAGATTTTTTGCCAATGTTTTATTGAAGCTCTGTGCATTTCATACAAAATTACATTATAAATCAAATCTAGACCTGTGCCCCCTTCCCTGCCCCCCCACCCCACCAGAGCTCATGCATTCTGATAAACATGTTTTTCATTTTTTCTCAGTTTCAAAATTCTCAATGCAGAAGTTTACTGTTTCGAGCAGAAGTTCACCATTTCAGTCAGTTCTTTGACCCAGTCTTTTCTGTTTGTTGTTGTTGTGGTTGTTGTTGTTGCTGTTATTGTTGTTATTCCTTCCAATATGCATCATTCCAAAATATGCACATATGCATGCCACATATATCATAGGTTTTAGCATATTCAGCCTATGTTTTTTTTTTATTAGGCTGTAAGATGTCATGATTGATATCTCCTCCTTGGCAAGCCCAAACCACCATAAGTTCTGCCCTTGTGCTCCACAGTGGGGTTTTCCCTTCCCATGGTCACCAAATGAGGTCCAGAAAGCACCACATCCTGTCTTGATCTTCCTGTACTAGTCGCCATAATACAGCCTGGGTAGTCCAACAATGGCAGTCTATACTCTGAAGAGGCTGAAACCCCAATAGTAGCTCAGTCCACAAGTAGGGCATCTCAGCAGTCTGGATTTGGCACTGAAGGTTTGGAGGATTCTTGGAGAGACATGAGACTTCACTCCATATTGGAAGGTTGAAAAGCTGTGTCTCACATCTTATCTTTGAAGGATGGCAAAAGCAGTGGAAGCCACAGGGTAGCTGTACTTGCCAGTAAGACAGGCAAAACAACTGTGTTCTTAAAAAAATTTTTTTTGTCTTTTTATTAAGATTTCAAGTTTTATATCTGAAGTACAATTTCTCAACCCTTACAATTTATTTATTTATGGATATATTTTACTTTTGGATTTTTATTTTATTTTACTTTATTGGCATTATCGAATCAGAGTCTCCCTGTAGCACCGGCTGTCCTGGATCTCACTCTGTAGACCAGGCTGGCCTTGAACTAACAAAGATCTGCCTGCATCTGCCTCCCAAGTGCTAGGATTAAAGGCATGTGTCACCATGCCATCCTCCTTTTGGAAGTTTAAGGCCACACAGTTACCCCAGATTAACCAAGGTTTTTGTTTTCTCAAGGTCACTTGAGGATTTGGTCCTCAAGGGTCACTCAGGGTTTTTTTTTGGGGGGGGTGAGGAGCCCCTGGCTCCTTTTGGCTTTTCAATCACCAGTTCCATCCACTCGAGGACAAAGTCAGGTCTTGTTAGACCAGGCTTCACTTTCTGAAGCACAAGCAGACTTTCCTCTTTATAGACTGGACACTGGCTGAAGTTCCATTAGTGGATTTCCAAGACCTTCCTACACAGGAAGACTGGTGACTCACATTTACAGGACATTTCAAGAGATGCTCCTGGGACTTAGTTGACCTCAGAGGGCAAGGAACAAAGTTATCCCTTAGGTCCCTCAGCCAAATTGGTATGGGCATTAAGTATGGTTGCGAAGCATCAAGAAAGGCTAAGTTACACCAGCCTGAAACGTTTAACTACTGTGTAATATTTTAGAAAAGGCTTGGACGAAAGTTCAAGCAACCTAGTATAAGAAATACTAAGGCCGGGCATGGTGGCACACACCTTTAATCCTAGCACTTGGGAGGCAGAGGCAAGCAGATCTTTGTGAGTTCATGTCCAGCCTGGTCTACAGAGTGAGTTCCAGGACAGCCAGAGTTCCAGGGAGACCCTGTCTCAAAAAGACAAAAAAAAAAAGAAATGCTAAGAAACACTCCCATAAAATAAATATTGTGTTTAGACATAATGTCATGACGAACTAGTTTTTTCCGAATTCCATTGATCTTATATTACACTAAAATATGCATACACATCCTTCATCCATATAACAAAAATTCCTAACTCTGAAAATAAATGGTAGCTTAGCTCTAGAAACTGTTAAGGGATTCACAATATAAGAGCAGAGTTGTTTTCAGATCACATTAACGTTGCTCGATTTGCCTTACAACTAAGTAATTGGCGCTAGCACCCACAGATGAGGGATACCATTCATTGTTTGTTTTTCTGGGACTGTGTTACTTCACTTAACATGATATCTTCTGGTTCCATCCATTTACCTGCAATGTTCATGATGTCATCTTTCTTTACTGCTGCATAGAACTCCATTGTGTAGATGTACCACATTTTCTCTACTGGTCAGTTGAGGGGCGCTTGGGTTTGTTCCAGCTCTTTGCTATTGTGAAGAGAGCTGCAATAAGCATAGCTGTGCATGTATCTCTGTAAGATGAGTCTTGTAGGTATATACCCAGGAGTGGTATGACTGGTTCATGTGGCAAGTTCATTTTGAGTCTTCCAAGGGTTCTCCACACTGCTTTCCATAGTGGCTGTACCAGTTTACATTCCCACCAGCAGTGGATGAGTGTTCCCCTTTCCCCCCAAGCTTACCAGCACTTGGTATCATTTGTTTTCTTTATCCTAGCCAGTATTATCAGAGTGAGATGATATCTTAAAGTGGCTTTAACTTGCATTTCCTTAATTATTAGCAACGTTGAACACTTTTTAAGATGTTTCTCAGTCATCTCTAATTCCTCACTGGTGAAGTCTCTATTCAGCTCTTTGCTCCATCTTTTGATTGAGTCATTTTTTTTCTTTCTTCTTTTTTTTGAGTAGTTTATATATTCTGGAAATCAATGCTTTGTCAGATGTATCTGCAATGAAGGTTTCCTCCCACTCTGTGGGTTTTCTCTTCACTTCCTTGTTTCTTTTGATGTACAGAAGCTATTGAGTTTAATGAGGTCACATTTGTCAATTGTTGATCTTCATTCTTGCACAGCTGCTGTGTGATATAGGAAGTCTTTTCCTATGAATATGTCTTGTGGGCTGCTGCCAACTTTTTCTTCTATCACCTTCAGAGTTTGGGGTTTCACGATGAGGTCTTTGATCCATCTGGAGTTAACTTTTGTACAGGGGAGAGGTAGGGGGTTAGCTTTATAATCATCTACAAGTGGCGATCCAGTTTTGCCAACACCACTTGCTGAAGATGCTGTCTTTCCTCCATTGTGTTTTCTTGGCCCCCTTGTCAAATATGAGTTGGCTGAAATTGTATGTGCTCAAGTTTGGAACTTCACTTTTGTTCCATTGGTCAACAGGTCTGTTTTTGTGCCAGTACCAAGCTGTTTTTATGACTATAGCCCTGTAGTATAGTTTGAAGTCTAGTATAGAATTCTCCGCTGTATTGCTCTTTTCACTCAGGGTTGCTTTGGCTATACAGTGTCTTGTGTTTCCATATGAAATTAAGGACTTTTTCCAAGCCTGTGAAGAAACTCTTGGGGATTTTAATTGGTATTGTGTTGAATCTGTATATTAATCTGGGTAGAATGGACATTTTTACTATATTAATTTTTCCAATCCATGAGCATGGGAGGTCTTTCCATCTTCTGATGTATTCTTCAATTTCCTTTTTTTTTTTTTTTTTTTGGTCTTTTCGAGACAGGGTCTCCCTGTAACCCGAGCTGTCCTGGAACTCACTCCATTTACCAGGCTTGCCTTGAACTCACAAAGATCCACTTGCCTCTGCCTCCCAAGTGCTAGGATTAAAGGCGTGCACCACCATGCCTGGCTCAATTTCCTTCTTTAGGGCTTTAAAATTTTTTGTACAGATATTTGGTGTCTTTGGTTAGGTTTGTTATTGTTTTTGAGGCTATTGCGACTGGGAAGGTCTACTTGTATTCCTTCTTCAGTTGCTTGTTGTTGGTGTAAAGAAAGGTTACTGATTTTTCTAGGTTAATTTTGTATCCTGCCACTTTACTGAAACTCTTAATCATTTGTAGGAGTTTTCTGATGGAGTTTTTAGCATCCCTTAGGTAAACAATCATATCATCAGCAAAAAAGGATAGCTTCACTTCCTCTTTTCAAATTAGTACTGCTTTAATTTCCTTTTCTTGCTTTATTGCCCTAGCAAATGTTTCAAGCATTTTATTGAAGAGGAGTGGTGACAGGGGGCAGTCTTGCCAAGTTCCTACCTTTAAGGGGAATGTTTCTGTCTTTTCTCCATTTAGGATAATGTTGGCTGTGGGTTTCCTGCATATGGCATTGATTACATTGGGGAATGATCCCTCCAATCCGATTCCCTCTAGGACTTTAAGCATGAAGGGATGCTGGATTTTGTTAAAGGCTTTTTATGTGTCAATTGAGATGATCATGTGGTTTAGTCTTTCAGTCCATTTACATGATTTATCACATTTATTGATTTTCGTATGTTGAAACATCCCTGCATCTCTGGTATGAATCCAACTTGGTCAAGATGAATGATCTTTTTGATGTGGGCCTGTATGCAGTTTGCAAGTATTTTGATGAGAATTTTTGCATCTGTGGTCATTAATGACATGGGTCTATAGTTCTCCTCTTTGGTTGTATCTTTGCTGGTTTTGGTATTCTTCATGGAAGGAATTTGGGAGATTTCCCTCTGCTTGTATCCTTCTGAAATATTTGAGTATTAATGGTTGTAAGGCCTCTTTAAATATTTTATAGAATTCTGGCATGAAACCATCTGGACCTGGGTTTTTTAGTTGGGAAGTTTCTTATTACATCTTTAATTTCTTCATATATTATGGGTCTGTGTAAGCTGTTGATCTCTTCTTGGTTAAGCTTTGGTGATTCCCAGGATTTCAGATATTCATCCATTTCTCCTAGGTTTTCAAACTTAGTAGATTATAGGTTTTTGATGTATTCCCATATGATTATCTGGATCTTTTCATTGTATGTTGTGCTATTTTCCCTTTCATCATGGATTCTATTGATTTGGAGTTGCTTTCTTTCTTTTGGTTAACTGGGCTAGAGGTCTGTCTATCTTGTTTATTCTTTGAAAGAACCAACTTTTGGATTCATTGATTTTTTTTGTATTGTTTTCTTTGTTTCTATTTCATTGATGTCTGCTCTGATTTTTGTTATTTCTTCCTGTCTGTTGCATCTAGCATTCATTTCTAGTTGTCTCTCAAGTATTTTTAGCTGCAGTGTTAGATTGTTCACTTGTGCTCTTTCTGTTTTTCTAATGTAGGTACCCAGGGCTATAAACCAACCTGTTAGGACTGCTTTTAAAGTATCCCATAGATTTTGCTGTGTTGTATTATCACTGTAATTCAGTTCCAGGAATGCTTTTATTTCTTTCTTTATATCTTCTTTGACCCATTCATTATTCAGGAGTGTTTTGTTTCGTCTCCATGTGTTCTTGTAGATAGTAGGGCTTATCCTGGTTTTGATATTGAGCTTTATTGCACTTTGGTATGATAGAATGCATGAAATTATTTCAATTTTTTTGTGTTTGTTGAGGTTTTATTCTGTGTTCCAGTATGTGGTCGATTTTGTAAAATGTTCCATGGGATGCTGAGTAGAAAGTGTATTTTCTGGTATGTGGGTGGAAGTATGTGGTCAATTTTGTAAAATGTTCCATGGGATGCTGAGTAGAAAGTGTATTTTCTGGTATGTGGGTGGAATTTTCGGTAGATGTGAGGTCCATTTGGTGTATTGTATCATTCATTCAGATGTCTCTCTGTTTATTCTTTGTCCAGTTGACCTGTCCAAAGGGTTCAGTGGGGTATTGAAGTCCCCTACTCTGAGTGTATTGGGGTTAATCTGTGCCTTGACGTACTAGAGAATTGCCTTTATAAAGTTTATTGCACCAGAGTTTGGTGCATATATATTCATGATTGTGAAATCTTCATGGTCAATTGTTCCTTTGATAATGATGTAATGGCCCTCTTTGTCCATTCTGATTTCTCTTACTTTGAAGACTATTTTGTCTGATATTAAAATAGCAACTCCTACTTTCTTTTTGGTACCATTTACTTGGAATATTTTTTTCCATCGTTTCACCTTAAGTTGGTGCCTATCTTTGAGAGTGAGATGGGTTTCTTGTAGACATAATATAGATGGATTCTGTTTCCTAATCCAATCTCCCAGTCTATGTCTTTTGATTGAGAAGTTTAGTCCACTAATATTTAAGGTTATAATTGAAAGATATGTGTTCCTTCCTTCCACCTTATTGTCCATTTGCATTTTTGGTCTAGGTGTCTACTTCTGCAGCTATGTTTTTATTAATTTCTCTTTCTAGGTATCTTGGTATAGTTGCTCCTCTCTTCTGCCCTTTGAATTTCTTCAAGTATTCTCTGAAGGGTTGGTTTTCCAGACATGTATTCTGTTTTATTTTATTTTTTTTGGTCTTTTTGAGACGGGGTATCCCTTTAGTCCCAGCTGGCCTGGAGCTCACTCTGTAGACCAGGCTGGCCTTGAACTCACAGAGATCTGCCTGCCTCTACCTCCCGAGTGCTGGGATTAAAGGTGTGCACCTCCATGCCTGGCTTGGACATTCTACCATCTTGTTTATGCCATGAAAGTTTTTTTCTCTCTCTTCAACTATAATTGACATTTTTGCTGGGTATAGTAACCTGGGTTGGCCTCCATAGTCCTTTAACACTGGGATTGCTTTGCTCTACATTCTTCTTGCTTTCATACTTTGCAATGAGAAGTCAGTTGTAAATCTTATGGGTTTCCCCTTATATGTAACTTGTTGTTTTTCTATTGTGGCTTTCAGAATTTTATCTTTGTTTTGGGTGTCTAGTGTTTTAGCGATGATATGGCATGGGGAGTTTCTTTCTGATCTTGTCTATTTGGAATTCAACGTGCTTCTTGTATTTGTATGGGTTTGTCTGTTTTTACTTTTTATTTATTTTTTTATTGATGCTTTGTGTATTTCATACATCATTTTCCAATTCAGTTCAGGCATATTTCCCCTTCCCTTCCCCCCCTCCCATCCCACCCCATCCCAGATCATGCATTCTTCCATAACTGTCCTGCCTCTTTCTTGAAATTTTTTTTCCATTTTTTAGCAATAAGTGATAATTTATGAGTACAAGCATCCTTCATGCAAAACCAACTTTCAAGCAGTTGTTTCCAAACGCACACATCCCCTTGGTCCCACCATCCAGAATGGGGGGCTTGTATGTTCAATCAAGTTGATCAAATGAGTGTCCAGGTTACATCCTGCAGTTTCACCATTCACCCCAATCGCAGCCCTTACATTCTACCATGTCCCCTCTCCCGCAAATTGTTCCCTAGGCTTAGAAAAGGGGCACAGGTGGATGAGAAGCAAAACAGTCCACTTTCTCTGGAGCTGCTGTCCTGGTCTCTGGTCAATTCTGGCTGTTTTCTTTCATGGGCTGAAAGTTTGTCCAGGAATAACCCTTCGATCCTACTAATGAAGCACAAGCAATTAGATATATAGGTATTTAAACAGTATTAATTGTTATCGTAGGTTACTTTGGTATAGACACAGATGTTTGGATGGTATGTTAATCCATGATTTACATTTTTTTCTGTTAAATATGACAGGGTCTTACTGTGGCTTATAACATCTCCTGACCATTAGAGGGTGCAAGCTTGTGGCATCAGCCGTGGGTTATTCCTCCAAGGAGAGAGCCAATAGCCAATTAGATTTGGGATATACAGGCATATGG
>VZQC01005317.1:2756520-2833592 GCA_009823505.1 Rhizomys pruinosus | reverse complement strand
CTCTTTTTTATGGAGTATTGACTTGTCTAGGTTTCAGGTTTTCAATTTTGTTTATATATTGGATATTGGAAGCCTAAGTCAGTCTTCTCTTTCTGTTCTGAAGGTTCTCCAAAAGGAAGTCCACTTGGATTCTCACCAATTCCCATTGGCGGCGGTGGGGCGGGAATGCGCACCTGACCTAGCCCACGCCCTGGTACCTCCGAGACGGGGACCCCCGAAAGAGGGCTCAGCATCGAGAGCCTCTTCCAGCCGCCCCTGTGCCAGACCACCCCCAGCTGTACCTGCCCTGCCTGAGAGTGAGTTATGGCGTCCTACCTGCACCTCAGGATCCGCCCACAAGGCGGCGTGCCAGGACCAGAGCAGACGTAAACACGCCCCTCTGTTCACTCTGCAAAGGCAAAGTGTGGTCCCTCTGAGATGGGGTCCCCTGAAAGAGGGCTCAGAGTCGAGACCCTCTTCCAGCCGCCCCTGTGCCAGACCACCCCCAGCTTTACCTGCCCTGCCTGAGAGTGAGTTATGGCGTCCTGCCTGTGCCTCATGAGCCCACCCACAAGGCCGCGAACCGGGACCAGAGCAGATGTAAACACGCCCCTCTGTTCACTCTGCAAAGGCAAAGCATGATCCCTCCAAGACGGGGACCCCCGAAAGAGGGATCAGAGTTGAGACCCTCTTCCAGCCACCCCTGTGCCAGACCACCCCCAGCTGTACCTGCCCTGCCTGAGAGTGAGTTATGGCATCCTGCCTGCGCCTCAGGAGCCGGGTTTGTCTGTTTTTAGACTGGGGAAAATTTCTTCTATTTTCTTTTGAAGATCTGCTCAATATCATTCTCTTGGGATTCTTCTCCTTCCTCTATCCCTATCATGCAGAGGTTTGATCGTTTCATAGTGTCCCACATTTCCTGGTTGTTCACTTTTGTGCATTTTTTTAATTTTTCACAATCTTTACTTGAGCTTTTTAGTTGTTCTGTGTTATCTTCCAGGTCTGATATTCTTTGTTCTGCTTCCTCCATTCTACTTCTGAGTCTTTTTCCTTTCCTTCCCTCTTGATTGGATGAGTGTTCAATTTCCTTTTTTCATTTCATCTGGTGATTTCTTTAGTATTTCTACTTCCTTTTGGAGTTTCTCAATCTCTTCCTGTAGCTCCTTGCTTCTCTAGTTGGTTTCCTTTTTCAGTGTTTCCACTTCCTTCAGGAGTCTGTCATTCTCTCCCTCTAGTTCTTTCTGGCTTTTGTCACTCTCCCCCTCTAGGTTCTTCTTGAGATTTTCATTTTCTGTCCTTAGTTCTCTGACTTGTTCTTTATATTCTTTCATATCTTTGAATATGTCTGCAGTTGTTCCTCTAAGATCTGTGTCCTGGGCTACTCCCAGGTGGATCCCACTGTAGTAATCTCCCACAGGGTTGGTATAGCTTGGTGTGGAAGTATCCTGCAAGTTTCCCATTTGTCCCTTTGTCATGTCCCTAGCATGTGGGTTTCCCTTTGCCTGTATTCTGATCTGAATCCCAAATGTGTCTTCACTGTGCTGAAGGCTTGCTTTGCTTGCCTCCTTCAGATGCCTTCATTTTTTTTTCTTTGTTTATGGAGTGTTGACTTGTCTAGGTTTCAGGATTTCAATTTTGTTTATGTATTGGAAGTCTAACTCACTCTTCCCTTTCTGTTCTGAAGGTTCTCCAAAAAAATCCACTCAGAGACTTCCTCAGCAATTCCAGTTTGGGGCAGGAGGGGGGGGACTAATGCCTTGCTTAGCCTGCACCCTGGTACTCTGTGTCTTAGATGGTAATGGGAAATCCCCCATTAAGCTCTGTGCACTCAAGTCTCACAGTGGCAACAGGCCAACCTTTTATACTAACTAGCAGGGTGACTCTGCCCACAGACAAACAAGACAATGATTCAATTATCCAACAAACCAATGAAACAATTATCCAACAACCCAGTGATAGAACTATCCAACAATCTGCCTGGCTGAAGTGCCCGGCTCCTACCTGTGCTTCAGGTGGTACTGGAAAATCCCTGATCTAAGCTCTGTGCACTCTCTACATATAAGTTTTGACTAAAGTACCTTTATATATGAACATGGAACAGTTATTTTTAAACACATTATTATAAATTATAAACTTTAAGATATCTTAGTAAGCCTTGGAGCAAGTTCTCAGTGACCAATTTTCTTTAAATGTTTGGAAATGCTTTACTAGCCTTGGCACTTTTGTGCTCTATTTTGTTCCAAAGACATTTTACCTAGTGGTTAAATGTTCTAGATATATAACACATTTAAATATAGGCATGGATTATATCCTGGAATTGTATTTGGAATAGAAGTAATTATTTTTTAATTTTAGCTTATATCCTTAAAGAATAAAAACTCTATTGTACTCCAAATTCCAAGTTCACATAAGAAACTGTTAGGGATTAAACTTTCTGTCTCAGGTGCTGAAAGAGCACAACCAGTAGGTGGCAGTATACACCCAGTAAAACATTCAATTGTTACTATATATTTATAACCCCACCAGTTACCTTTAATAAATAAAATATAGACAAACAAGATGACTGTTGTTGAAATTAATCTATCTGTTAACTATTTAATTACCTTAACAGACCTGAGTCTGGGATGGAAGGGTCAGTTCAATCTCAGGGTTGGCTTTTATTGAATTCAAACAGTATATAAATACACATTAATAATTAATAAAAGACCAATTAAAAATTGACAATACCAAAATATATAAAACAAATCTTTTTTTTTTTTTTTGGTCTTTTTGAGACAGGGTCTCCCTGTAGCCCCAGCTGTCCTGGAACTCACTCCATAGACCAGGCTGGCCTTGAACTCACAAAGATCCGCTGCTCTGCCTCCCAAGTGCTAGGAATAAAGGCGTGCACCACCATGCCTGGCTCAAATCATTTTTTTAAAGAAAATCTTTTTTTTTGTCTTTTTGAGACAGGATCTCCCTGTAGCCCCAGCTAACCTGGAAGTCACTCTGTAGACCAAGCTGGCCTTGAACTCACAAAGATCCGCCTGCCTCTGCCTCCCGAGTGCTAAGATTAAAGGCATGCACCACCACGCCTGGCTTAAAGTAAATCATTTTTTTATGTGTATCAGTATACTGTCTGCATGTGGGTCAGTGCACCCATGTCATGTAATGTCAGAAGAGGCTGTCATATTCCCCTGGAAGTGGAGTTAAAGATGGTTCTTAGCCGCCTTGTGGGTGCTGGGACTCTAACCTGTGTCCTCTGCAAGAGCAGTCAGTGTTCAACCACTGATCCATCTCTCCAGCCCCAGCAAATCATTTTTTTTAATTAGTTTTTATTGATGCTTTGTGCATTTCATACATTTTTTCCAATTCAGTTCAGGCTTATTTCCCTTTCCCTCCCCCCCCACCCCCACCCCATCCCAGATCATGCATTCTGCCATAACTGTCCTGCATCTTTCTCTCAGTTTTTTTTTTCATTTTTAGCTGTAAGTGATAATCCATGAGTACAAGCATCCTTCATGCAAAACCTATCTGCAGGCTGTTGTGCCCAAACACCTACAGCCCCACCATCCAGTGGGGGGTGACAGGTTGTTTGTTCAATCAAGTTGATCAAATGAGTGTCCAGACTACATTGCTGTAGTTTCACCATTCACCCCAATCGCAGCCCTTACATTCTACCACGCCCCCTCTTCCGCAGGTTGTTCCCTAGGCTTAGAAAAGGGGCACAGGTGGATGAGAGGTAAAACAGTCCACTCTCTCTGGAGCTGTTGACTTGGACTCTGGTCAATTCTGGCTGTTTCCTTTCATGGGCTGACAGTTTGTCCAGGAATAACCTTTCGATCCTACTAATGAAGAACAAGCAATTAGATATATAGGTATTTAAGCAGCACTAATAGTTATGGTAGGTTACTTTAGCATAGACACATGTTTGGATATGTTAATCCATGAATTACAATTTTCCCCCCTGTTAAATATGACAGGGTCTTACTGTGGCTTATAACATCTCCTAACCTGTAGAGGATGTAAGCTTGTGGCATCAGCCATGGGTTATTTCTCCAAGGGGAGAGCCAATAGCCAATTAGATTTGGGATATACAGGCACATGGCTGCCTCTGCTGCACAGTATTTCCAGGCAGGTGAGGTGTAGCTGGTGCTGACAGTGGAGTCTTGCTTGACTCAGGGAGACCCATATTTGCTTTATTGGTTTAGTGGCCTTTGGTAACACTCTCTGGCATTCCAGAGGCCATCTGTACACTTGCATGTGTGGTCTCAATACATCCCTCCCACCAGCAAATCATTTTTATGGGTTGGATCTATTCATCCTTGTTTGTAGTTGACTCTTTAATAGATGGAAAACTCTAAAGTTATAAGATATTAAAATGTAAACATGAATTCACACCCCCCTACACACAGTTTTAGAGGTGTCTTGTAAGGAGGAAATTATATTGTTATTTGATACTCAAAGAGAAATACAAAATATTTTAAAAATTTTTCCACTTAAATTGTACCGAGATTTTTAGGTTATGATGCTGTGGTGGTTTGAATGTGTGTCCCCCATAGGCTCTAGGTATTCAGACATTTGTCTCCAGTTGGTGGTACTGTTTTTGGAGGTCTTGGGGAGTGTGGCCATGCTGCAGGAAGTGTGTCACTGGGGGCAGGCTTAGTGAGCTTAACAAGCCTCGTGCTCTACAGTTGCTTCCTCTCTGCTTCCTGTGCTCTTTGCGAGATGTGATCCTCGGTTTGCTGCTCCAGATCCAGCCGCCACGCCTCCCGCCACAATGGACTAATTCCCTGGAACCACCAATCGTAAGCTCAAATAAACTCTTCCTTTTATAAGTTCCTTGGGCTGGTGTTTTATCACAGCAACAGAAAACTAATACAGATGCTAATGAAAATTGTACTAATAGCAAGATGCAGTTTTCTCACCAACAGTTATTTTGAAATTTCATAGGGAAGACCAGGCTGGCCTCAAACTTCCACAGAAATCCACCTAATTCTGCCTCCAGAGTGCTGAAATTAAGACTGTTATGCCAAGTTCATTTTAAAAGACAGCAGATATGTGACACCAAATCACAGGCCATGTGTGGTTGGGGAACTTATAAGTAAAAAGCCTTCTTTATAAATGTTTTCCCTTCCCCCAACAAATTTTTGAAATGCATTAAGGTTCACTCTTGATTAAGGCCTTTAAATTGAAACGTTTAAAAGACCAAAATAAATTTTAATGCATAGGACTTTTTATCAATCAATCAATCAATTAATTGTGCACACATTTCAACTCAAAAGATGTTTAGGGGCTGGAGAGATGGCCTAGTGGTTAAGAGCACTGACTGCTCTTGCAGAGGACCCAGGTTCGGTTCCCAGCACCCACATGGCAGCTGAGAACCATCTTTAACTCCAGTTCCAGGGGAATCCAACACCCTCTTCTGACCTCCGTGGCATTGCACGACACAGGTGCACAAACCTACATGCAGACAGTACATTCATAAACATAAAAATAAATAAAATAAAAAAAAAGATGTTTAGGGTTCCCAGGTTTATAAGCAAAAATATTACATTTTAATGAGGCATACAGTTTAATTAAGCATGCCAAAATG
Source organism: Rhizomys pruinosus (assembly GCA_009823505.1). Lineage (NCBI taxonomy): Eukaryota > Metazoa > Chordata > Mammalia > Rodentia > Spalacidae > Rhizomys > Rhizomys pruinosus. Next base: position 2,828,038 of record VZQC01005317.1, on the reverse strand, counting down.
GACTTTGAAACAGTTTCAGTTAAGGGGGCAATTGCTGAGGGGAGATGTTGGCCCTTGTGGCTTCTCCAGTAAATTGATAATTTTCCATACCCATCAGTTATAAAATTGATAATTTCATGGACAATCTACCTGGTCTAAGGTTTGATTACTCCATCAAGACCTCTTGCTACATAGCCACATCCAAGCTGTGAGACTCTTGGCCATGAGATCTTAATACTCAGATAGGAGTTGATCACTGCCCACAGATGATAGGCTAGATGAGAATCCAATTGTAAGTCTGATTAACCCACAATTACACCAGCAAAGGGTGAATCAAAGAAGATCAGTATATATGGTAGAATCATAGAGATAGGTAGCCACAAAATCCACAAAAGACAAATGGGAAACAGGATTCCATCCAGAAACATGTTGAAACAATGAAAACTCTTCTAAAATGAAGTCCAAGACAGATTGTCAAATGTTAGGACACATTAGAAATGTTACAATATGACTTTTTTAACTTTCAGTTTAAGGAGGAAAAACATGTCTTTTTTAAAACCTGCTTTCAACCACTGCAGTGTCTCTGTGAAAAGCCCTGATTTTCATTAAAAAGGTATTGGTCTCAGCCCTTCAGTATTACCTAGCAATGTAATTTGCATTAAAAAGCCTAGGAACCCAGGGCTGGAGAGATTGCCTAGCGGTTAAGAGCGCCGACCACTCTTACAGAGGACCCGGGTTCGATCCCCAGCACCCACATGGCGGCCGAGAACCGTCTGAAACTCCAATTCCAGGAGAACTCCAGTTCCAGGGGGATCTGAAACCCTCTTCTGACTTCCGTGGCATTGCATGACATGGTGCACAAACTTGCATGCAGACAGTAACATTCATCCACATACAGAAATAAATAAAAATTTAAAAAAAAATTTAAAAGCCTAGGAACCCATGGCTTAGGGCATAACTGTCTTTAGTAGAAAATTCTGAAAGTCTCTTTACCTGACAATTTTAATACAAAATTTTAGGTACAGTTCTCTTTAGAAAATTAGGAAAAACAGCAGAGAAGAAAATTGTGTCTTTTAACTTTTGGAAGAGTTTCAATTTGTATTTATAATAGAGAGATGTGCAGGATACCTGGGCAAGCCTGGGGAAGAATTTTAACATAATAAAAGTTTGAGCTTGATCCTTAGAGAGCAAGCCAGGTCTGTGAAACCAGCTCTTCACAGCAGGGAGCAGCAGCCAGCACACAGCCAGGAAACCAATGGGCTTCATGTCCAAACTTGGCTGGTAACCTGCTGGCTTCACCCAAGGAACCTGCTGGTTTTCCATAGATCTCCACACAAGCTGATGGCATTGTGAACCAGGCCAGGAAACTGCTAGTTTCCTCCGTGTGTGTAAAACCACGTGTCATCAGGTTAGCTTTCCAGCTAGGTAACCAATTGTGGAAGCCAGGAGGTCCATAGCACTAAGTAGAGATTAAGAACAGCTTTCTGTTACTGTTTAAAAATACCTGAGAATGCCAGGCGTGGTGGTGCACACATTTTTTAAATTTTTATTTATTTATTTATTTATTTATTTATTTATTTTATTAATTTTTTTTATTTATTTCTGTATGTGTATGAATGTATTGTCTGCAAGCAAGTCTGTGCACCCGTGTCGTGCAATGCCGCGGAGGTCAGAAGAGGGTGTCGGATTCCCCTGGAACTGGAGTTCTCCTGGAATTGGAGTTTCAGACGGTTCTCGGCCGCCATGTGGGTGCTGGGGATCGAACCCGGGTCCTCTGTAAGAGCGGTCGGCGCTCTTAACCGCTAGGCCATCTCTCCAGCCCCTATTTATTTATTTTTATGTGTATGAATGTACTGTCTGCATGTAGGTTTGTGCACCTGTGTCATGCAATGCCTCAGAGGTCAGAAGAGGGTGTTGGATTCCCCTGGAACTGGAGTTAAAGATGGTTCTCAGACATCATGTGGGTGCTGGGGATCGAACCCTGATCCTCTGCAAGAGCAGTCGGCATTCTTAACTGCTAGGACATCTCTTCCAGCCCCAGCAGTGCACACCTTTAATCCCAGCCCTTGGGAGTCAGAGGCAGGTGAATTTCTGTGAGTTCAAGGCCAGCCTGGTCTACATAGTGAGTTCCAGGCCAGCTAGGGCTACAGGGAGACCCTGTCTCAAAAAAAAAAAAAAAAACTGAGAAAATCAGCTTAAAGATATCAATGCAAACACAGCTCTGTTCAAAATGAAATAAGAGATTGCTTATTCCAAGCCAAATATAAATGGCCATTGTCCAGAGACACAGATTCAGATTGCCCTGAATGATATTTTCCACTGTAGAAATGTTTACAGATGCTTTTATTAATCACATGCTTTGAGAACATCAGTTAGGGAGGTTACTGTGGGTGTGTCTAATCTGCGCTTAGGTATGCATGAGTTAACATTTCCAGCCAGTGCCTCTCAGAGTCACAAGTGAGAAGTGAGAGTTGAATTTCTCCAGGATTTCTTCAAGCTCCACGTTTGAGGAAGCCAGTTGATGTAGGTGATCATTTCCACGGTGGGCCAGGTCATGCAGAAAGCATGTGCAGGAATCCACAGCACACGGACACATAGCAGAATGTAAATCCAAATACAAATGGCACTTTATTCAAGTCCAACAGATCATTATATAGGCAATGTGACATCACCTCCCAGGGTCCAGTCCCAGAGGTTTGTATCTTCACATCCCAATTCATGGGTGTCCTATGACTCTCACTTGCGCCAGAGAGGTCCTATGACTCTCACTTGTGCCTCTGGGCACATGTTAACTCATCCATACCTAAGCTCAGATTAGATATGCCCACAGTAACTTACCTAACTAATATCCTCAAACCAATATATGTGATTAATAAAAGATTCTGTAACCTTTTCTACAGTGGAAAATATCATTCAGGGCAATCTGAATCTGTGTTTTACATTTGGTTTGGAATAAGAACTGTGTTTGCATTGATACATTTAAGCTGATTTCTTCAAGTATTTTTTTTTTATTTTATTATTTTTATGTGTATGAATGTACAGTCTGCATGTAGGTTGGTGCACCCATGTTGTGCAATGCCACAGAGGTCAGAAGAGGGTGTCGGATTCCCCTGGAACTGGAGTGAAAGATGGTTCTTAGTTGCCTTGTGGGTGCTGGGAATCAAACCAGGGTCCTCTGCAAGAGCAGTCAGTGCTCTTAACCGCTGAGCCATCTTTCCAGCCCCCCTCAGGTATTTTTTAACAGTAAGAGAAAGCAGACACATACACCTAAGAAATAACCAACTGGATGATCACCATGCCTGTAAGATATAGAAAAAAAAGAAATAGCTTTCTTTACCATCACTGGGTTCATGGTTGAGGGTGTAACAAAATATAGATTACCAAGAGAAAAACATAAATTTCTTTAGTATATGTTTCACTTGATATAAGAGCCATAATGTCAGGTAGCTAATAAATATGTGCAGGCTTGGCAGTCACTGAGGATGGAAACCCCCACCTTATCATTAGATTTCCACTCACCTATTTCTCTAGTAACACATTAATATTAAGGGTGAGAAAGCATCACAATTGACCCTACTTAGAATGCAAAATACCATGTGAAAGAAAGGATGGTGCAGATAGCAGGGCTTTGTTGAAGTCCAAGAAAGGAAGGTTCCTTCTTGCTAGTAAACCCTGGCTATGGCTGCAGGATGAGTCCCGCCCTAAGTTACTCCATATTGTGTAAAACAGATTTCTCAGGCTGTTCCTTGCTCTGAGATACTCCATTTACAAAAAACTTTTGACTGCAATTTGAGGATGGAAGATGACTCTACACCTTGGTGGACATGTGAAAGGGCACCTGCCTGGTACCATCCATGCAGCAAAAAGTAATAAATAAATTATTCCTGGGAGTAGAAAGGTTACCACCCTATAAACTTATCTAGGTAGACTGGGGCTGTAGGAATATATGGGCATATTAAAATTTCATTAGGAAAATCACACCTGAGAACTAGTCAGACATAGGAAAGTCAGACAGAGGAAAGAGTGTAGTTTCTCTTCTGGTCCCCATATAAAGGAGGACACTTAGCAATGGCCCCCACCAACCTGTCATCTGCTACCCAGTTTTTCAAGAGACCCCCACACAGAGAACTCCTGACTATCCTGGGCACTGCCATTCACCTCTCTACTGTTGGTACAGTTTACTCAAATTGCAGTCTGCACGATCAGTCCATCTGTGTGGATCTGCTGTCCATCCATCCACCTGGACCTACTCCTGCCCTTCACTTCCAAAGTCTTGCCCCTTTCCTCTGTAGCTGTGGGCAGTTCTGCAGTCGCATTCAAACCTGTGACCCAGCAGTGGCCCAACTCTATAGCAGCAGCAGAGATCCCACATGGGTTCTTTGTTTTATTCCTTGAGAATCTTTTTGCATTTCTTTTTTTTTTTTTTTTTTTTTTTGAGACAGGGTCTCCCTGTAGCCCCAGCTGTCCTGGAACTCACTCTGTAGACCAGGCTGGCCTTGAACTCACAAAGATCCACCTGCCTCTGCCTCCCAAGTGCTAGGATTCTTTTTGCATTTCTATCAGCTTCCCTGCCTCTCAGATCTCTTGAAATCTCTTGAACACTGCTATGACCATCCATGGAAAATGGATGGATGGATGGATGGATGGATGGATGGATGGATGGATGGATGGAGAGAAAGATTCACTGTGTGATCTGTAATGAATGGCTGAGAATTAATATTAGTAATTATGATAAGAATAAAAGAACTTATGTTTGCCTTAGTGAGAGCAAAGTGAGACTGCTTAGCAAATTGCTTCCAATGAAAGCATGATACCTTGTGAATTTATTTAGTAAATCCTGACATTGTGGAAATAAGCATATTCAATTATGTTTCTGATACAGTGGACTCATGACAGTTATTTTATAGATTCTTTTGGTTTTTTTTTTTATTTCTTTAACTTCTTTTAATCTGCTCTTACATGATTTTTGGTCAGAACAGTAAGATCTGAATTGTATCTACCACTCTGAGTGTAAATACAGTGTTCCACATTACCCAAAAGATTATAAAACCATTAAGACATGCTATTGCTCCCTCCATTAAGAGTTAATCCAGTGGGCCTGCCAATCACCTGAACAAAAAAATCCTTAATTGTTGCAGGAGCCCTGTTCTCCACTCCTGACCTCCATGAACAGCTGGGGAGATGGCAGGTTTCAGGCAACTCACTCAGGGAGAGTCCCCTGGAAGGGCTCAGGCTGCTGAGGCTCGGTTTACCATAAAGGATTTCTTCAGGGACACATCACACATGTTCTCTTAATAAAGGCTTCTTGGGGCTGGAGAGATGGCCTAGCAGTTAAGAGCACTGACTGCTCTTGCAGAGGACCCGGGTTCGATCCCCAGCACCCACATGGTGGCTAAGAACCATCTGTAACTCCAATTCCAGGAGAATTCCAGTTCCAAGGGAATCCGAGACCCTCCTCTGACCTTCGCGGCATTGCACGACACGGGTGCACAGACCTACATGCAGACAGTACATTCATACACATAAAATAAATAAATAAATTAAAAAAATAATAAAGGCTTCTTTATTAAAGGGGTGAGAGCATGAGAAAGAGAGAGAGAGAGAGAGAGAGAGAGAGAGAGAGAGAGAGAGAGAAAGAGAAAGACTAGACAGAAGCTCTATGGTTAGTTCATGATGGCTGTCCACTGATGGCTTTTCTGATAGCTCAATACATATACATTACATATACTATATATGTATATACTATGTATATATATGTATATGTAATGTATATACTATATATACTATAATACATACATATATTATGTATGTATATGTATATATATATGTATATGATATGTATATGTATATGTATTGAGCTATCAGAAAAGCCATCAGGGAACAGTATATATATGTATGTGTATATGTATTCATATATATATGTACATATGTATGTATATATGAAAGGCATGTGAGTCAAAGCCTGGGAAAACTAGAGTTTACAGAATGTGCTTAAATCAAAGAAGTGAGGGGAGAATCACAGAGAGGATCTAAAATCACTTAACAATGGAACGTTGAAAGGTTAAAAGCAAATAGAACAATATTGTTACTAACCTGTGACAGGTGGAAGTTTCTCCCAGGATGCTTAATCCATAGATTGAAGGAATTCTAGGGCCACCAGAGTGTTCACCTGGCATTCCAGAGAACAGGGGTGTGAAATGAGCTCTTTTTTAGATGCTCATATCCCTGTGTGAATAGGGATGCAAGCCTGAATGTTCCATCCTAGACTACAGCAATTGTAACCTCAAGAGAATATGATACATCTAAAGACATGTTGAAAGGGATGGAAAGGGATAGCTATCTTCTCAATGAGCTAATATACTTATATACCCTGGAGCCACAACACAGTTGCTTACAGATCCTCACTGCCCACTCTTCTGAATTCTAACTCAGAAAGTATAAATTTTTTTCTATGTCCCTTTTTGTGAATATTGACAAAAACCCTAAGCTGCTTGCCCTGATGTTCTGGGCATTACCACTGTCTCTGAAGACATCCCCCACAATGCATCTGCTTTTGCAGCCCCTCCCCCACCATCACCAAAGCATCTGTTTTTGCAGCTCTCCATTGCTGGGCCTGCCTGTTTTCTTGGTTTCTAGCACAAAGCATGGCTTCCTCCCTTCCTCTGCACTTCCCCCCTCCTGGCAGCTGAGGAGATTTATAGCTTGCCTACCCTCTTGTTTGTTTATAGCTTGCCTACCCTCTTGTTTATAGCTTGCCTACCCTCTTGCTTACAGCTTGCCTACCCTCTTGTTTATAGCTTGCCTACCCTCTTGTTTGTTTATAGCTTGCCTACCCTCTTGTTTTTTTCTCTCAAAATCCAATAACATGGTCCTTATGTTTCCTTCTGAATTTGTTCTTCAATTATTTTACCTATGTGACTAAACAACCTCAAAAAGAGGCCCCATGTTTCTCAGTAGCTATCATAAGGAAATGAGGACTAAAGAGGTAGTAAATTTGTATACTGCACAGCAGACAGTCATAGAGAACTGGGATTGGAGCATAAAAAGGTTTGATCTCATGATTATTTTGCAAGGTCTGATAGGATTTTTCTCAGAGGTAAGTGTGGTCTTTTCCTCCAAGTATAGTAAGGGCATCTCTCAAACAAGGGCCTGTATTAGTTACTGTTCTGTTGCTGTGATAAAATACCAGGACCAAGGCAACTTACAGAAGGGAGAGTTAGCCAGGTGTGGTGGCCCATGCCTTTAGTACCAGTTCTCGGGAGGCAGAGGCAGGTGGATCTCTGTGAGTTCAAGGCCAACCTGGTCTACATAGTGAGTTCCAGGACAGCTAGAGCTACAGGGAAACCCTGTCTCAAAAAAGACAAAAAAAACCCCAAAACGGGGGAGTTTATTTGACTTACGGTTCTAGAGGGAGGAGTCCATCAAGACAGGCAGGCATGGAAGCAGGCACCAGGCATAGAGGCAGCCAACAGGACCTGGAGGTTGGGAGTTTACAGCTTCAAATACTTGCTAGAAGCAGAGACAAGACAAATTAGAAGTAGAGCAAGGTGATGAATTGTCAGAGCCAGCTCCTAGAAATATGTTAAGTGACACCTCTTAAAGGTTCCATGACCTCCCCAACAGCACTGCCAACTGGAACCAAGCATTCAAATACTTGGAGCCTATGGAGGACACATCTCACTCAAACCACCTCAGGGCCACTTTTCAAATGCCTGCATGTCATATTTTAGGGAGATGTGTCCTGAGCCTGTCAGCAATGAAGGCACAGCTCCATGCGCGCCCCCTTAGCAGACTGAGGACTTTAAAGTACCTCATCTCGCTGGGCGTGGTGGTGCACGCCTTTAATCCTAGCACTTGGGAGGCAGAGGCAGGCAGATCTTTGTTGAGTTCAAGGCCAGCCTGGTCTACAGAGTGAGTTCCAGGACAGCTGGGACTACAGGGAGACCCTGTCTCGAAAAAGACCAAAAAATAAAAATAAAAATAAAAATAAAAAATAAAGTGCCTCATCTCAAACCAAACCAGGATTCATGGCTTCAATGCTGAAAAAGTTTCCAGGACTAGCCAGTTTATGAAGAAGAGTTGAGATTCATATTAAAGACTTACAAAGAATAGGAGGAATCCAAGTATGGGTGTGGTCCTCAAGGAGAGGAATAATGAGCTGCATTAGTGTTAGCTATAAATGTGACTTTATAGGTTTGGGCCCTTAAGTTACATCTCAAAATGTTACTGGGAACCCCTTTTTTCTCATTTCTCTCTTTCAATAGCTTAGTCAGGTGGCTCTGGAGATGTCATGTAATTATAATTGCAGTGGAGATGGATAGACTATAATCTGATAGAGTAAAACCAGGAGATACTAGGATTGTATGAGTTTAGTATATGGGATTCCTGGTGATATTCCTAGAATACTCAGGCCCTAAGCACCTGGTAATTATACTGGAATTCCTGCTTTGTTGAGAGCAAAGGCTTCAACCAGATCCTGGGATGAGAGGGTGACTTGCCTCTTCTCTAACCCCCCAAATTTTCCCTTTCTATCCTATCCAAGCCCCATCAAAGCCAAATGTCCAATATAGATTTATCAATGTCTTATGACAAAATGAGATACTGATTAATGAGAATTTCTAGTTCTTATTATAGATATGTTTAATTTATTTAGTTTCCCCTTAAAATTGTACCTAATTTGTTATAATAATAATAATAATAGCTAACCTTTCTGAGTATTCTCATGTGAGCCAGATCCTCAGTCAAACACATACCTACATCTCCTTCACTACCACAGCCACTCCACAAGGCAGAGGTGATCAGTCCTCCCACTTCAAAAGGAAGACTCCAAGCCTCCAAGAGGTTAGGCAATTCACCCCCCAACTCTTCCACCTCCCCCGACCACCACACACACACCCAGGTTGGACAGCCAGGCAGTACAAATCTAGGGTTAAAGCACAGGCTTTGTCTGCTTCCAGAATTTATGTTGTTAACCACACAGCATTTGGGGATTAAAGTAGCTTGAATATATAAAACTTCTGACTTTAAAACAAGGAATATCAGGGGGCAGAGAGCCCAAAATGAGTAAACCCATGAACTAGCAGTCCAGGCTGTAGAGAGGAAATCTTGTTTTAAGTCCTCTGCAGACTGGAAACCTGGAGCCATGGGGAAGCAAAGGCTTGAAAAGAGCCAGGAAGCTTTACTGGGAACTCCCCAGGTGATAGGACCTCAGTGTCTCACCTCCAAGCACAGGAGCTCAGTGTCTCACCTCCAAGCACAGGAGCTCAGTGTCTCACCTCCAAGCACAGGAGCTCGGTGTCTCACCTCCAAGCTTTCCTTTCTTCAAATTTACTTCACTTTTCCACTCCCCAAGTCACTCAGCTCCAGCCGTGCCCCAATCCTGCTTCAAAACCATCACATGCCTGTGGAATATTTTTACTGATGCCCATTCTCTCTGAGACTAATTCACAGGGGATGGGTATTAGGAATTTATAAACTTGCTTTCAAGGACACCACAGGAAGAGTATGCAATTTTTCACGCATTGCTTTATTCCTCTCTAAGAAAAAAAAAAATAAGCATAACGTGCAATAGAATACGGTGAGGTAAAGGAAAGGTCTTAAGTGATAACAATTGATTTTCTGTGAAGTCTTTTCTTAGAATCCCCTTCAGAGAGCAGCAGGGGTCCCCCTCACACTTCCTATGAGTTCTTAGAACCATTCCTTCCTTTTCATCCAGCAATTGGAGGTGGGGGCGGGCTAGGAGGGCTCAGCGGGGCCCCTTTATTTTATTATCTATTCAGGGAGCACAGCAGGAAGCTCTCTAAAGGTTGCCAGAAGCCAGCGCTAAAGACCTGCCCCAGCAATACTGGCTGGCCCCTGTGGCTAGGACTGTCGTCTGCTAGCTGGTGGCCCCAGGGGCAAGCCACTAGTCAAAATCAAAGCTCTATGAGTAGGACTCTGGCAGGGCAGGCTTTAGAGCTGCCTGCTGCGGCAGGGAGGCCTTTGGAAGGAAGCAGCCATGTTGATGGAGCCTCTCCTTCACAATGAAAAGACGCCGAGAAGAAACCTGACCAAGGACTTCTATGAAAAGCCAATTGTTTTAACGAATGTTAAGCAGAAGAGAAGCTACACTAGTCTAGCACTGTCCCAATGGAAATAAAATTCAAAGCTCGTTTGTAATTTTAATGATGCTGTGTGATGACATTCTTAGCTTAGGGATTGGTGGTTTGTTAAGCTAATACTCTAAAAGTTTTACCCCTTAGTAAAATTAGGTCAGCTACAGAAGTTGGTAATAGTAGTCTTTTTTTTCCTTTAATAAAGTATCAGGCAAGGCCTGGTGACATGTCTTTAATCCCAGGACTAACGAAGGGCAGAAGCAGGTGGATCTCTCTGAGTTTGAGACCAGCCTGATCTACATGCTAGTTACAGGCCAGCCAGGGCTACATAATGTGACCCTATTTCAAAAGGAAAAAAAAAATCAAAGAAATAGGTGAAATTTGAGTACTGCATTTTGCTTAACCCAGTGTAGTTAAAGCTTTATCATGCGACATGTAATCAATATTAAAAGTTTGTAATTACCTCATTTGCATTATTTTATTTCTTATTCTCTGATGTGTGGTTTACACACACAGCTGTTGATAAAAGGCACAACTCTCTTGCTTCAAAGGTAAAGAGATGTCTATTCTGAATCCAACATGAGTGAGCAGGACCTAAGAACATGGACTCAGTTTGTCCTGAAGGGCACATGCTATGGGAGCCGTCACATGATCTTGTATAGTTCTAGGACAGAAGACAGTCATAAATCAGTACATTTACCAAATACACTGGTGGGACTATCAGGTAAGTGGGAGTCAAACGTGATGGTGCACAAGTTCCAAAGGGGGAATAAATGGTAAACTTACAGGAGAGATAGGCCTGGCCGGCAAAGCAGAAGGTGGACTGGGACAAAGTCTGCCTGGATCTAGAAGGTCAACTCTAATCTTTCCTCCCCCTTATTACTTCTGGAAGGTCTGCCTTTATGGCCTTTACAAAGATTGAAGACCTTCAGAGATGCCATCTTCCTGCACTTCAAGGGAGAAAGGACTGATTAGGCCAGAGCTCCTGGGCCTGCTTCTTGAGTTCAGTATGTCAAAGTGCTGTACTTTGGGATACTGTTTTCTGAGACCCAATACATTCCTTCACTCAGCTCTTAACACTAAATTTCAGGGTTGCCATGAAAATCATGGCATGTAATTCCATATCACTTCAGCTTTCTCTCAAGCACACTGCGAATACCTTGAGGAAAAACCCAGCTGTTACTGCAGTTGTTATAGCAGATACTGCCAAGAAAAGATAGTTATTCAATGTGACCACACTGAAAAGAAGAATACAGAGGTGCAGTGACCACCCAGGTCCACCTTTGGGGTCATGACATGGGTTAAGGTTTAAATAGAGAGCAAGAGACATGTGTAACTAGGCAGCCCTGGTCAAAATGTTGTCTGTTGATCACTTAGCCATCATTATCTGAGCTCTAGTATCTCCTGAAAGGTGGTCTCACAAAGTGTGAGAACCATATGAAATCTGTCTGGGAGACAACTTCTTCCTTTTCTGAGACTGCTGGGGAAATTCCAATTCTTGGGCTCCCTTGTCAAAACAGTCTGATAGTCAAAGGGAAGGGACAAGGGTTTTTCCTTAGATTATCTTTGATCCTGCCATGATGGTTATATGACTTATTGCCAGCTATGACATATTTCCATATTTGTAAGTAGTGTTTAGAACTTAGCGGTAATTTACCTGTTTATGATATGTGCATAAATCCAAATTATTAGTCTTTATATTTCTTGAGTTTCTGCTTTTTTTCATACCTGACAGGTGTTAGGAGCTGTAAGCCTGCTCGTAAAGAGTTAACTCTAAAATAGCTTCAGAACTGTCCTCTAAGGTGCAGACGTGCAGAGAAGCTTCCTACCTGCATACCTGATGTTCCGGAGGAACCTTATCATATGCAAATATTATCTGCCGGAGCCAACAGCCCCCGGAGGAAGCTTATCACGGACAAAGAATCCCTGCCGGCGCAAGCATCTAGCCCCGATAAACTTTAACTTTTACAAGAGCCACTATCCACCCCCTCCCTCTTCCTGATTCTTCCCGCCTTTTACTAAATAAAAACTGCTGTCATAATTCAATAAATCAGACTTTGACCACCTCGCAAAGTCTCGTTCTTTTCTCTCGCTTATCTGCAGGTTTTGGGGATCCCTCGAGTACCTAACGTTACATGACCCGTAGACAGGGTCAGACAGGGCCTCATACAAACCAGGCTGGTCTTGAACTCATGATCCTTCTGCTTAGACCTCCATCTGCTAGGGTTGTAGGAATGAGTTATCATGCCAGCTAGACTCTATTTTTATATTATTCTATCTCCAAATGTCTGGCTTTTGAAGCAATTTCCATATTCTAATATCTAATCATCTATATAACCTCTCCATAAAGATATGTCAATACCACAAATCTAAGACAAGATTTTTTTAAGTTTTTAAATTTTATTTATTTTTGTATGTGTATGAATGTACTGTCTGCATGTAGGTTTGTGCATCCATGTCGTGCAATGCCACGGAGGTCAGAAGAGGGTGTCGGATTCCTCTGGAACTGGATTTCTCCTGGAACTGGAGTTACAGACAGTTCTCAGCCACCATGTGGGTGCTGGGGATCGAACCCAGGTCTTCTGCAAGAGCAGTTGGTGTTCTTAACCACTAGGCTATCTCTCCAGCCCCAACAAGATTTTTTTTTATTATTAATTTCTCTCAAAGGAAAAAAAAATCCACTCTTTTGTTATTCTTTTTTTTTTTAGTAAGACAAAGTACTGTTACATACCCCACACTGACCTGCAACTCCCAATGCTCTTACCTCAGCCTCTGAGTGCTGGGATCAGAGGTGGGTACTGGGATCAGAGGTGGGTGTTGGGATCAGAGGTAGGTGCTGCCACTCCCAGCCTTGATAGTTCTAAATTTGAAGTAGCTCAGGCAATTTTTTTAATCAGTTAGACTCTTGTGTGTCTCTCAGACCACATATCTAATGTGCCAACACATCTTTTTGGTTCTGTTTTAAAATATATACAGAATCCAACCACTTCTCACCAGCTTTCTTATGGTTGGGTTTAGAACACACTATTCCCTAAATGACTCTTTGGCATTTGAGAAAACAGCAACAGAAGAAAAGTAATTCTCTCTTTCCCTCTCTCTCCTCTTCTCTATGGGAAAACATAATGTCTAGGAAGATCATTTCATCTTCTCCCTTTTTCCTTCCCTATAGCAGGTTATAAGAAGTGCCTTTCATATGCCCAGGTGAAAGGGGTGCCTCTCTCTCTTTTTCTTTTTCTTTTCTTTTTTTTTTTTTGTTGTTGTTCTTGTTTGTTTTTGTCTTTGTTTTTTGAAACAGGGTCTCGCTAGTAGCTCTATCTGGTATGGAACTCTATGTAGACCAGGCTGCTCTCAGGCGCATAGAGAGCTGCCTGCCTCTGCCTGAGATTAAAGGAGTGCAGCACCACTCCTGGAAACACCTGTCTCTTTTATCTTTATCTCTTCCTGCTGCTAAAACACAATACCTTACACACAGGGTAATTCATAACCAACAGAAATCTATTGCTAAATGCTAGGAAGTCAAAGATCAGAGCGCCAGCAGGTTCATGGTCTGATCAGGCCCTATTCCATGGATAATATCTTGAGGTGGCATTCTCCTGTGGTGGAAGGTATATAATGCCAAATGGGGAACTAGCTAGTTCTTGTAAGGCACAATTCCATCCATAAGGGCAGAGCATCCTACTGATCCCATTTCTTAATGTTGCATTCCCCAACATGACTTTTGGAGAGAATATAGGTTTCAAGCATGGCATCTCTGAGGACACATGGGCATAGAAGAATCTGAACTAATAGGCTTTTCTTCCTATTTATTTCCTCTGCATCAGACCCTTTGTCTTCCAATACTATTTCTCCATGACTATCCACTTTTCATCAAAACTAAGTATAAAAACATGGAAGTCTTGAAGCTGGAGAAAGGTTCATTGGCTCCTGCAGAGGATCCCGGATTTGGTTCCCAGTGCCCACATGGTTGTTCACAACCGTCCGTAACTACAATTCCAGAGCATCTGACAACCTCTTACAGTTTCCATGGACACTAGGCACCCATGTAAATCACATGTATATGCAGGAAAACAGTAATATACATAAAATTATATCTATATCTACATCTATATCTATCTATCTATAGATATAGATAGATAGATAGATAGATAGATAGATATTCAAGCCTACCTATTCCCATGGGTTTGCACTTCCTCCTAAAGGTTCTTGTATTGGATAAAATGTAAACAGTCTCACATGTTTTTCTCTAGCTAATGTCTTTCATGATGAAAATATATTTCTTTCCTCCTATATCTGCTACCACCCTCTCAAATCAAGATCCAGGAGAGTCTTTTTTTTTATTTTATTTATTTTTGTATGTGTACAAATGTACTGTCTGCATGTAGGTTTATGCACCCATGTCGTGCAATGCCATGGAGGTCAGAAGAGGGCGTTGGATTCCCCTGGAACTGGAATTAAAGATGGTTTTCAGCTGCCATATTGGTGCTGGGGATTGAACCCGGGTTCTCTGCAAGAGCAGTTGGTGCTCTTAACGGCTAGGCCATCTCTCCATCCCCAGAAGAGTCTTTTTAGAACCTAAGTCAGATCAGCCCGTCTTGCCTAAAAACAACAGCCACTCTTGCAGACATTCTTCCTCTGGGTAGTCCTATGGCTCCCTTTCTTTACCTCTTCGAGTTTGGTCAAGTCTTCATTCTGAGGGGATCCAGTTCCATTCTCCTCACAGTCTGTTTCCCCTCTCTGGATTCCCAATCCTTCTTATCAAGGACTACTTGTCCCCATGTCCCTGAACGCTCTTCCTTGTATATCCCCACTTTTTTTTCACCTGGGGGATGGCACATGAGATGAATTCAGTATTTGCTGAATGAACTTCTGCTATGAAAAATGATATATCCTAGTACATTTTTCAATAGTAAAAATATTTATTGAACTTTACTTCCCACATCATCCACAGACAATTTATGGGCAATTTTGTTCAGAGTTTGTGGTTTTATTACAGCAAAGTGCAGGACTCGTTGCTTTACAAATTCATGAAATCAATACATTTACTTTGTTATCTTTCAACACTGTGCCCTCCTGCTTTCTAGCCCTGCTTATTGAACTTCGGTGTAGGATATTGGTATGGACACAAAACAGCAACGATGGAAATGTTCTGTATCCTCACAGTGAGTGGGGGGCCGCTAGCCACATGTGGTAAATGAGCACTTAAAATGTGCCTGGAGCAGCTGAGGAACTGAATTTTTAATATTATTTAACTTTAACTGGATTAAATTAATTTTTTTATTAATTTTATTTATTTCTGTATGTATATGAATGTACTGTCTGCATGCAAGTCTGTGCACCGGTGTCGTGCAATGCCGCGGAGGTCAGAAGAGGGTGTCGGATTCCCCTGGAACTGGAGTTCTCCTGGAATTGGAGTTTCAGATGGCTCTCGGCCGCCATGTGGGTGCTTGGGATCGAACCCGGGTCCTCTGTAAGAGTGGTCGGCGCTCTTAACCGCTAGGCCATCTCTCCAGCCCCTAACTGGATTAAATTTAAATGGTTATACATGTCAGGTCCTTCCTTAAAAACATTTATAAGCTCTTTGAGGGAAAGCATGTTTTTTTGCTAAAATGCCAAATACCTTGTTTGTTATTATAAGAATTACCAAGGAAACCTATTAGCATTGCCTCTTATTTTGAATATGGGAAAGTTTTGTAGAAAGAAATGACTTGGTTAGAATCAAATTTTAGACCAGATATGAACTTTTAACTTAAACCTAAGATAGCCGAGGGTGCAAAAGAGACTAGAGACTAGAGGACAGATTTCCTACCCTTTCTTGTCCACATTTCACTGCCAATTACACAGATGTCATCAATGACATTCATTCTGCAAATATTTTTAACACTGGTCTCATAATCATGCTGCAAGATAAAATTCTCTAATTATATCATATCATATCCCCATTTCCCAGCTGAAGAAACTGAGCCTCAGAGACTACCCCCTCCCATTAGCTGGCCCAAGACACTACCAGTTTGTCCAGTCCCAGGGCCAGGCAGTGGGTTGCACTGCCCCTCCCTTCCCAGGCTTGAGAGCTTAGATATCTTAAAAATAAAGTCTAAGAGTATCTATGTCCTCATTGCTTCATATACACATCAATGCTGTCTACACAAAAGACAAAATGGTTTAAAATCAGGAAGTAAAGCTAACTTCCAAGTCACTCATTAAACTGTTGAACTTATTAATATAAAGAAGTTTGAGCAGGGGTATCTAAAGACTAATCTTGCAATACAAATGGTTCTGCCAACTTGCTGTCACCTCCTCATTACGGCTCTGTGAAGAGGGGCAGATCTTATCTGAGTCTTCATTTTTCATTCAGCTCTTGCTAAAAATGTGAAAATAACAATTTACTGTAGTCAACAGCAACAAAGAATGTCCCACCCCGGCACATCCCTGCCCCTGCCACGGGCTTCCCCTCTCTGCCCAGCAGGGGAGCCCCAGCATTTTATAATTACACATTAATGAAGAACAGAATCCTTCCCCACTTTTGCCCTGCATTTCATTTCCACAGTAATTTCATGTGTGTGTATGTGGAGGAGGGCGGGTGTGAGGAAATGTAAACAGTGCTCATTTATCACAGCTTTAATTTAGACCAGATCTCCCCCTAATCCAATTCTGAACAGTACAGTTTATGTCAGTGAGCAGTAAACACTAATAAAGAGCAGCCTCGGGAAGGGGTGGGCCAGAGTCTCTTGGCATGCCTGCCAGGGACCAAGCCAAAGGCCCAACATATGCATGACTTACCACATAACTTAAATCAGTGACAAAAATCACAACAAAAGTTTTGTTTAAAATTCTCTAGTCACAAGGGCAGAACTGATGGTGGCTTGGGCTGGCCAAGGGGGAGACTTCAAACATGACATCTTTCAGCCTAATAAAAAAATCACAAGCTGAAGATGTTAAAACCTATGATATATGTGGCATGCATATGTGCATATTTTGGAGTGATGGATATTGGAAGGAACAACAATAGAAAAGTTTGCATCAAAGAACTGACTGAAACGGTGAACTTCTGCTCGAAACAGTAAACTTCTGCTTTGAGAGTTTTGAGAGAGACTGAGAAAAAGATGAAAAACATGTCTGGCAGAATGCATGAGCTCTGGTGGGGTGGGGGGGGCAGGGAGGGGAGCATGGGTCTAGATTTGACTTGTAATGTAATTTGATTTGCATGAAATGCACAGAACTTCAATAAAACATTGGCATAAAATAAAATAAAATTCTCTAGTTAAGAGATGTTCTCTTCCAACAATTTAGGGGACATCATTGGTACATCTTTGACTTGGTCACTGCCAAGCCCTTCATAACCTGAAGAGCAGAATCTGACTGCCCAGCTCACTCCCTCCAATAGCCTGTGTTCCTATTCTGCTGCTGCTGTCAATTATCACAGACTCAGTGCCTCAAACACCACAAATAAGTTCTCTTACCATTCCATAGGCCAGAAGTCAGACATGGGTCTCACAGGGCAAGAAGAAGAAAGACATTGGCAGAGCTGGACTCTCTCCTGTAATTCGTCTCCAGCTCTGAAAAGCCGTTCATCCCCTTTCCGTGACCATGGCCTTCCTCCATCTTTCAAAGCTGGCAAAGATAGACCAGAACCTTCTAACACTGTGTCACCGTGGCCTTCTCTAGTCTCATCTGCCTCCTGTTTTCTCTTCTACCACCCTCTCCCATTTCCAAGTACCCCAGTGGTAGGATAAGATAATCTAATCCAAACGGCCATCATTTCATCAGAGCAACTCTGTAAGAGACTCCTTGCAAGAGACCCTCGAGATCAGACTACTGTTATTTTCCTTCATAGAAGAGGTTGGGGTCATTGGACTGTCCTCTTGAGTTTCCAATCTCTCTCTCTCTCTCTTTCTCTCTCTCTCTCATCTTCCAGAGAATTGTATGGGATTCTATCTTTTTGGGGGGGTAAGTTATATACATTTTTAATTTTATTTATTTTTTATGTGTATGAATATACTGTCTGCATGTAGGTTTGTACTCCTGTGTCGTGCAATTCCACAGAGGTCAGAAGAGGGTGTCAGATTCCCCTGGAGCTGGAGGTAAAGACGGTTCTCAGCCGCAATGTGGGTGCTGGGGATCGAACCTGGGGCCTCTGCAAGAGCAGTCGGTACTCTTAACCGCTAGGCCATCTTTCCAGCCCAAGATTCTGTCTTAATTGCACACACAGCCTCATAGTCTTGGGAAGTGTTAGAGTCTATACATTTTGGAATGTTAACAGAAGGAGGAGGACCTTCCATCTATGCAGCTATGGGGCAGTCATCATCTCTGCTGGGATGGACTTTTTTGGTGGTACAGATGCTTTGGGGTCATCCATTGCTCCTTTAAATAACCTCTTACCCATGGCATATAAGTAAGGCCAACGGATTCACTGGTTTCCCAAGTTGGACTTTGGTGAAATCATACTTTGGTTTGCCATTGGTGCCCTAGAAGGAAGGGGTGGATATTTGTTTACATCTCTCTAGGAAAGGAATTACTGCAACACCCTATGGTTACTGTGGACTCATCCTGGCAATCTTCCTTATCTTCCATCTGCAACCCTAATTGCCCTTTACACAAAACCTGACTTATGCACAGATTCTAAGGATTTGAACAGGGACTTCTTTGGTAAATTCTCCTACTCTGAGCCTGTTCTGAACCCACATGCATGATGCTTGAAAATAGAGAAAACATTCCATTCATTCCATATGTCTCTAATGCTGCCCTCTAGGTATACAGTATTTCCCTACCCACTCATTCTCCCATTGTCCTGCATTCTCCTACGTGACAACTTCTGTTCTCAAACTTCCATATCCTCCTCTGCTATCCACATTTCCAGCCAATTATCTATTTCATTGAAAAACAAACAAACAAAAAACCAGAAGCAATCAGAAGAGAACCTCTATACGTTCCCTCGCACAAGTGCTCCGTGGACACTGGCTTCCCACTGTGTGCTTTGAGACTTCTGTTGTCTTCATCCAAAGTCAACCTAAATTCTGGCCCCTCTATTCTTGTGTTAGACCTTTTGTTGCTCTAGCAAAATACCTGACAGAAACAATTTGAGGGAGGAGGCACTTGTCTGGCTCATAGTTTCAGTCCATGATCAGCTGCTGCCGTGCTTCTAGGCCTAGACCTCCAGCAAGGCGGAATATCATGGTGGAAAGCTATGGTAGAGAAAAGATCCAGATGAGAGCAGCCATTGGCATGGCAGCTGGGAAGCAGAAAGTCTAAGCCTGTGTTAACTGGCTTCTTACTTCCTCTTTTTCCTTGGACTCTAGCCTATTGGATGGTACCACCCAAATCCATGGAGTCTTGGCCCCTTAGTTAATCCTCTCTGTGGGCACTATCACACACACACCACACACACACACACACACACACACACACACACTCAGTGTGCTTTACTAATCTCTAAGGGGTTCCTCAGTCTAATCAAATTGACAAACAAAATTAACCAGGACAATTCTCAATAGCATATGTATTAGTTTTCTTCCTGTTGCTGCGGTAAGACACTCTGACCAAAACCAACTTGTAGAAGAAAGGGTTTATTTCACCGTAAGGCTTACACCCCATCATGAAGGGACGCTAAGGCAGAAATCCGGAGGCAGAAGCTGAATCAGAGACTGTGGAGGATGCTGCTTACTGGCTTGCTCCCCTGGAGACTGCTTTCTTATACAACCCAGGACCACCTGCTTAGGGGTGGCACCACGCACAGTGAGCTGAGACCTCCCCCACCACTCAACAATCAAGAAAACACCACAGACGTGCCCACAGGCCAATCCAATAGAGGAAATTCCCCAGCTGAGGCTCCCTCCTCCCACGTGTGTCAAGTTGACAACAGAAGCCATCTAGTACAGTGTGCTTTATCATATTACATATGACAGATTAATTAAAACCATGTTTTAGAAAAACAAATCCCTCCACTCACTTCATTGACCCATCCTTTAGAGCAGAACATCTCAAAAAAGTATTTGCTGTCCCTTATTCCTCTGTTTCAATTCTCCCTTGGCCCACTTTGGCACCTAGAGCTGCTTTTGTTAAAGTCACCAGTGACTGCTGTGTTGGTAAATCCAATGGCCAACTGTCAGTCCTGTTGTTTCTTTACATCCTGCCTGCTCTGTCGTCCTTGCAATGCAGTCTTCACTTGACTTTCAGGAACTCCTGCTTCCTTCCTGCTTCCTTCCTGCTTCGATGACCATTCATCAGCTTCTTCACTGGTTCCTCCTGGACTGAAGACCCAGATCGGTCCTTGGCCTTCACACCTTCTCTATCCATATACTCTTCTTAGTAAGCCCATCCATCTTCATGACTTTCAATACAGCAATGAGCTGGCGATTCTCAAATATCTACATCCAATATTAATGTTTCCTCATATCTCAAACTTGTAGCCAGTTGTTTATTTCACTTGGGAGCTTCAATGTCTGATAGATTTATCAAAACAGAGCATATCCCCAACCACACAGCCATTTTCCTAAAACTTGATCTACCTGCATACTGCAGTCTGTGGCAAGTCCACCTTGTTGCTTGGACAAAAACCTTACCTTGACTCCTTCTTTCCTGTAGAGCCCTATCCAATCCACCATGAGTTCCCAACCCCGAGTGTACCAAGACTTCTGCCTACTTCTCAAGTATGGCCCAGGCTCCCATCAGTCATGAGAACTTCCCCACCAGTCTTTCTGCTTCCATCCTTGTCCCCACAGACTAGCAGATCATAGCAGCCAAATCGATCCTTGCCAAATGTCAAAGAGTCTTTTTGTAAAGTTATTTTACTTAGAATAAAAGCCAGAGGCCTTATCGAGCTTACCTAACTTTAGAGTCTTTTCCTTTGTTCTTCTCTCCCCCCATGCCCAGTGGTCTCCCTTTATCTCCCCCTGTGCTTGCTCTACTCCAACCACACTGCTGTCTTTCCAGTTTCTGGACCTACTAGGCATGCCACTCAGAACTATGGATCTGTTCTACCCAAACTCTACCAGCATCGCCAATGTCCTAACCTCCCTGTGTATAATATGGTGTACTTTCCTGTTAAACTCATTTTCCCAATGACCTCACTTTCACTTCTGCCTCTGAATGTCTGTCCTAAGAGAGAAACTGAAGTTCCCTTGCTTGGCCGCTTAGGATTAGAACTCTGCTCCCTTCTCACCTCTGCAGCCTTATCTCTCTTGTGTCTTCTCTTCAGTATGAGATTCTAGCACGGTTTCAGCATTCAGAATGCAAAAGGTGCTTCTTGTCTCTCTGCTTGGAATTCTCTCCCATTTGATCCCCACTTGTCAACTCTAGTTTCTTCCTTCAGGTCTCAGAGCCCATGTCACTTTCTGAGGAAAGCCATACCCCCTGCCATCTACATTTTGTCTCTCATAGGACTGACTGTATACTGTTCCTTCATAGAATTTAACACGATTTGTAATTTCCTATTTTGTATGCTCATTGATGTGATGAATGATTCTTCTACTCCACAGTAAGTTCCATGAGGGTAGAGATGCTGTCTCTTCAAATGGTTATTAGACACCAACACCAGGCACAGCACCAGGCTCACAACACTACAGAATGAATAAACACAACTTGTATTATATTTAAATCTCAACCTCTACCAGAAAATAAAGGCTTGTGATGGATGCCTGCTTAGTTATATAAAGCACTATATTCTTCTTGCTGTCCTGGAACTAGACACTAGGTAAACAGTAAATGGTTTTCACTAGTTAACAGTATATATTTCTATGAAAGCACTTTGTAAAGTATAATAAAAGTATGTACAAAGGTTTTTTTTTTTTTTTTTTGGTCTTTTTGAGGTTCTAAAAACATATCCTGTAGTTATTCTCAAGGTTTAGATTATCAATATAGCCAGAAAATCCCCATTGGTTCCAAGATTTCGAAGGACTGCCCTCAAAGTAGAAAGCTTATAGAAACCACAACAGCATGAAGGTCAGAGTCTACATTCCCAGTTCTGATGGCTCTGATTGTCCTTCTCTCAAGGTATAATTATCTTGCTAGGGTATTGGGAAAGCAGGGAAGGCTATATATAGTTGCCTTAAGTGGGGGAATTTTTGTTCAGAATATTTGCTGAAAAAGAACAAAATGGGGGCTGGAGAGATAGCCTTGCGGTTAAGAGCACTGACTGCTCTTGCAGAGGACCCGGGTTCGATCCCCAGCACCCACATGGTGGCTAAGAACCGTCTGTAACTCCAATTCCAGGAGAACTTCAGTTCCAGGGGAATCTGAGACCCTCTTCTGACCTCCGCGGCATTGCATGACACAGGTGCACAAACCTACATGCAGACAGTACATTCATACACATACAAAAATAAATAAAAATTTTAAAAAAAGAACAAAATGGCCCAGGAGGGTCTAGAAGATTCCACCAGCTCTAAGGGAGATGCCAGGCAGGATCTGACTAGAGAAATGGAGCCACTAAAAGACAGCTCCACAATAAAGGATTTATTTAGGGATTAGACCCTTCACAATTATGGGATTGGATTATAAGCCCCCCCCCAAGGCTCTAGGTCTTGTGTTAGAGTCTGAAATCTTGGGCAGGTAGTTAGAAAAGGAAGATGCTTTTCATCCAAGGTTGATTTTTGTACCCACATGGGACATTTAGCAATGTTTGGAGACATTACGGCTTGTCATAATGTGGGTGGAGGGTGCTAACATACAGTGAACTCTTGGGCCAGATTGCTAATGAGCCTACAGTGCACAGGGAAGTCCTCACAATGAAGAACTACACAACCCACAAAGGTGCTGAGGTTGAGAGGCCTCATGTAATGTGAGAAACACACTGGAACTCCAAGTGCAAGTTGGAGCACAGGACAATCAACTCGACCCTCTGTTCTTACTGCTTGAGACTTTAGTGATGCAGGTGTTCTGCTAGAAAATCCTTTTTGTCACAGAAGTGACCATACAACTGTCTCTCATCAGAGATGCTAAAGAAGCATCCAGAAACAGTGGAAAAGCAACAGGCTCAGCTGCTGTTCCATGCCAATGAGCTGACCCAGCAATAGCAACAGTCTCCACACCCACCACCCCACCTCCACCCTGGGCCTTTAACCACTGTTTCAAACCTTGTACAAAATGCCTCTTTAGCCTCCCCTGAAACATACAGGGCAGAGAATTCTGGAAAATGAAGTTCATCCCAGTCAAGAAGACCTATATAAAGTTGGCACAGGATACACAAGGAAGAGTTAAGTACTATTTGGGGTTCTCCAGAAACACAGAACTAATATTAGGTATGTACATATGACTACATATATGTATGTGTAATATATGTATATATTCCCACATATGGGGGATATATACAAAAACAGAAAAGCATTAAGGATTTAGGTCACATTATCATGGAGACCTACATGTTCCAAAACCTTCAGTCAGCAGCTGATGCTGCAATTAAATTTCAAGTCTGAAGGCCAAGAAATACGAGAACCTGTGGTATAAGTTTCAGTCCAAAAGCCAAGCAGCTCAAGACTCAAAATGAGTCCATACTTCTATTCGGCATGAAGGCAGTTCAAAGGTGGTCCATGCAGAAGCAATTCTCTTGCCTTTTTGTTGTTCTATTTAAGCCTTCAACTAATTGGATAAGGCCACCTACATTAAGGGCAGGCATTTGCTATACTCAGTCTACCTATGCAGTGTTAAATTTCCTTACAGAAACATCCAGAACAAACAAATACCTAGACACTCTGAGTCCCAGTCAACTTGACCCATAAAAGTAAATAAAGTTGTTTAAACATTTCATATATCATACATCCACCCTGGGAAGCTGGAACATAGGTCCTGTCTTTGGACCTGGGGCAGAACTTGAATCTTCTCAATTATACCATGATTGGCATAAGTTCCTATGGCCTTTTGCTGCCATCCAGCTTTTACAAGACCTGGTCATTATCATTTCTATATCTTCAACAAGTGGCAAATGACTTCCTCATGGTGAGTGCTCAGTGAATATTGTTGAAATAAATCCAAGTCTTAAAGTGTGCAAGAACCCTCCCATGCTATATTGTAAATAAGAAGTCTCTTTACTTGAATTTAGTCCAGAGAATTTTCATTTTAGGAATTATGTTGTTCATCAGTGTTTGGTAGAGTGCTTACCTAGGATGCTCAAAGCTCTGGGTTCAATCCTGAGAACACAAATTCAGATCCTAATACCCCGTGCACACTTGCCTAGTGTGCACAAAGCTCTAGGTTCAATCATGAGACTCCAAATTCAGATCCTAGCACCCACATAAGAAGCTAGGCTTCTCATGTGTGCCTATAGCCCCATCTCCAAGGGAGGCAGAGATAGGAAGATCACTGGGGCTTGCTGGCCTCCAGCCTGGCTGAGAAAAATGTGAGCTCCGGGTTGAGGAAGAGGCCCTGCCCCCAAAAGACTAGGTGGAGAGTGACAGAGGAAGGCACCAAATGTCCTCTTCTGGTTTCTATGCTTGGATAGGCTCACATGCACATACACTCATACACACAGACTCATGTGCATGTACACTAATAAATAAATATATCTTGTTTTTTGAAAGGGGGGCTAGAAATAAATTACTGTAGTTTGTCTATACTGAGATCTTTATATACTCTCCCTGGGATAGTCTAGAAAGGACCCGTTGGGGTGTTTTGTTTGAGTAAAAACCAAACTAGTCTTTTCTTTATATAGGTATAAGGTATGTATTATAAAGAAACAATATTAACTGTCGGCTCTCCAAAATCACAACCTTGAAACCATATCAATTCAGCAGCAAAATGGTACCACTCAAGATTCATCCTACTGCAAAGAAACATGCACATCTATGTTTATTGCAGCTCTTTTCACAACAGAGAAGACTTGGAACCAACTGAGGGCTGGATAACAAAAATGTGGTACATCTACACAGTGGAGTTCTATGCGGTAAAGAAAAATGACATCATGAGATTTGCAGGTAAATGCATGGAACTTGAAGCCATTATGTTAAATAACACAGTCACATAAAAACAAACGGGAATGGTTTCCCTCATTTGTGGGTGCTAGTACCAAAGCCCCCCAATTGAAAGAAAAGCTGAGCAATGTTATAATTATATTTCTTTCTATCTGAAAGCAACTGTGATGTTATAATGTGAATATCATAATGAGCCCTAGAATTAACTTACCACCTATTTTCAGGCATGGTAATTACATGGGTGCAAGGTATATATTCATATTTTAGAGTAATATAAAATTAAAAGAAAAAATCTGAATCCCTGAACATAGTAAAAAAAGAAGGGATGTGTGGATGGAAACTGATCAATGAATACCAAGTTGGTTACATACAGCATGATGCTTTGGTATACGATTTTATAGTAGGATCAATATAGATGTGATATTGCATGCAGTTCAAAAGCCTCAAAGAAAGAACTGTGTAATTTTGTTCAGAACTGTGGAATTTTTAACCACAAAGAAATTACACATGTTTTTGCTTTGTTTTTTTAAGAAATTACACGTTTAACTTATACATGTTTAACGACCTAGAAATGTTCAGTAGTTTTAAGTTTTAAACAATATATATATGCATGAAACATCATGTGACCCTATAAATATGTACAACTTTATATTCGTATATGTCAGCCAAAATAAATTAAATAAAAAAATAAGTAAACTTTGACTTTTTCCTATAGTGGGGGAGAAAGAGCAGCAGACAACCCCTTTTGACTTTAATCCCAGCAGATGTCCCTGTGTGCAGTGGGAGGTCAAAGGCTCCTGGAAGTGGAAAGAAAAACAGCTTCCTGGCTTTTCATAAAGGAATAGAACAAAACTGCTCTGGCCAGCTAGAAAAAAATACACGACCATAAAGAGTTTTTAAGATAGCATACTAAGTGAGCTAAATGACCACAATTTCAATTTCTGCAAAATTCATTTCTCTAGAATATTAATAATTTCTGAAGTTACTGTGCATTTTAAAGCCAGAAGGCCCTTTGGCAACTCCTGCACTTCTTTGCAGGATCTCCTGGCTAATACCTTTTAGAAAGAAATTACTGACCACCCCTCCTCCTAGTTGGTCGACCTAAAACCATCTGGCCTCTCCAGCCACTCCTACAGCCCGGGCCATGGACCCCAACTGCTCTTGCAACACAGATGGATCCTGTGCCTGTGCCTGCTGCTGCAAGTGCAAAGAGTGCAAATGCACCTCCTGCAAGAAGAGCTGCTGCTCCTGCTGTCCCGTGAGCTGTGCGAAGTGTGCCTAGGGCTGTGCCTGCAAAAGAAGAGGCCTCAGACAAGTGCAGATGCTGCGCCTAATGTTGGTGCATCCCTGAAACCACGTGTGAATAGAGCGATGTGTACAAACCTGGATTTTTTTTTACTACCCTGACCCATTTCCCAACACCTCTTTCTTTCTTTTTTTTCCCCAACACCTCTTTCTATGAAGCATGTAACTGATAACAAAAATTGATTTGAAAAAAAAAGAAATTGCTATCAGAGAAGAGAACTCTTAAATCTGATTTCCACAGGAGCTAGAGAAGTGGGCAGGAACACTATAATCTGTATGTAAAGAGTGTCTGTTGGGGCTGGAGAGATTGCTCAAAGCACTGGCTGCTCTTGCAGAGGACTCTGGTTCCATTCCTAGTACCCACATGGTGCCTAACAACCATGTGCAACTCCAGTTCTAGGGTATTTGTTCCCCTCTTCCAACCTCTGTAGGCACTGCCCAGCATGGGTGCACTTATACACATTTAGGCAATATACTTAAATAAATAATAAATACATTTTTTTTTAGACAGGGTCTCCCTATAGCCCCAGCTGGCCTGGAACTCAC
This sequence comes from Rhizomys pruinosus, assembly GCA_009823505.1. NCBI lineage: Eukaryota > Metazoa > Chordata > Mammalia > Rodentia > Spalacidae > Rhizomys > Rhizomys pruinosus. The sequence continues at coordinate 2,801,217 of VZQC01005317.1, read as the reverse complement.
AGAGATCCACCTGCCTCTGCCTCCCAAGCACTAGGATCAAAGGCGTGCACCACCACGCCTGGCTGAAAGATGGTTCTTAGCCGCCATGTGGGTGCTGGGAATCGAACCCGGATCCTCTGGTAGAGCAGTCAGTGCTCTTAACCACTGAGCCAACTCTCTAGCCCCAATAAATAAATATTTTTAAAAAGAGTGTCTGTCATAAGAAGTACTAGATATGGGCTGGAGAGATGGCCTAGCGGTTAAGAGCGCTGACTGTTCTTGCAGAGGACCCGGGTTCGATCCCCAGCACCCACATGGTGGCTGAAAACCATCTTTGACTCCAGTTCCAGGGGAATCCGACGCCCTCTTCTGACCTCCGCGGCATTGCACAACACGGGTGCACCAACCTACATGCATACAGTACATTCATACACATACAAAAATAAATTTTAAAAAAATTAAAAAAAAGAAGTACTAGATATAGGTGGTGAACCCTTCTGAATTAGTTTCCAAACACATGAGATGACACTGGTTTTACAGAAAGAGTTCACGATTTATAATGGAAAAGCTGGATTTAACAACTGGCTTTAACACCAGTCTTTTGAAGGGAGAAAGAAGGAGTGTTATAGACTGAATTGTGTGGTACCCCCCCCCAAACTTCCTTCATTGAAGCCCCATCCTCTAATACCCAGAGATATTTGGGAGATGGGCTTTTGGGAGGTAATGAAATTAAATGACAATGACTTTTACCAACACTTAACAAAATCAACTTAGATGAGGAAGGACTTCTTTGGGCTTCCAGTCCATTCTTTGGGTGCAGTCCATTGTGGCATGGAAGGCACTGTGGAGCAACTCATTTCATATCATGGCAACCTAGAAACATCAGAAAGGCATGTTCTGGCATGATCCTTTTATCCTTTTCATTCTGTTGAGACCACAGCCCATGGACTGATGCCACTCACACTCAGGGTGGATCTTCCTTCATCAGTCTATCCTTTAGAAATGCCCTCACAGACTCACCAGTCCATGGGCCCAATTGCTTAGGTGATTCAAAATCCAGAGAAGTGAACAGAGAAGATTCATTATCACAAGGCCCTCTACTGCACTTGCTGCTCATGTACACAGAGAAATCAAGCTTGCATGCTCTCTCTATCCCCCTGTCATGTAAGGACACAGTAAGGATACCATCCACCACTGAGGAGAGGGTCCTCCATGCTGGCATTCTGGTCTCTGATTCCCAGACTCCAGAAATATAAGGAAAAAAATATCTGTTGTTTAAGCTCCAAGTTTATATAGAATTTTGTTAGGACATCCCAAGGTAACTAAAACCAGGAAGTGTTAAACATCTTTGAGCTCCAGAGAGCTTTTTAAAATGTGGTACTTTGGGGCTGAAGAGATGGCTCAGTGGCTAAGAGTGGCGACTGCTCTTGCAGAGGACCCGGGTTTGATTCTCAGCACCAACATGGAGGCTAAGAACTGCCTTTAAGCTGGGAGTGGTGGTGCGTGCCTTTAATCCTAGCACTCAGAAGCTGGAGGCAGGCGGATCTCTGTGAGTTCAAGGCCAGCCTGGTCTACAGAGTGAGTTCCAGGCCAGCTGGGGCTATAGGGAGACCCTGTCTCAAAAAAAAGAAAAATGTGGTAATTCTACTTAAACCAGAGTCAACGAGAGATTCAATGAAATAATATTACATTATCACAAAGACGAGTCCAAGTGTGAGCTCTTGCTCCAAGAATGCCGAAAAATAACTAAAATATGTAGAGTTCCTTATATTTATAGAATACTTTTAACACTTTTATTTTGATAGTTGAGTATGGAAAACAGATATGTTCATCTTGCTAGAGAGCAACTGGAAACCACAACCAGAAGGCCACGTCTTCTGACACCAAATCAGCCGGATTCCCACTCTGCTCTTCAGAATTCCATTCACCTTCAACAAAGCAGGAGAGAGGTTTGCTGCACACAGCACACAGCACACGCACAGAGAAGTTTCCTCACTGGGTACTGCCATGAGTCCAAGTACTACGCCATCTCCTTCTATTTAGAGGCTACTTGGTGGGTGGTGGGTGGTGACACTTGTTTTCTAGTGTCATCAAGGATAGGAGGCTGACAGAAGAGCCTCAAAAGATTGTAAGCATTGGAAGAAACTTTGCAGGCGGTGTAGAATGAGAAGAATAAAAAGGGGTTAATGACATAGGCTTCCTATTCAAACTGCAGAGCTTTCAGCAAGTTCACTTCAACTGAGCCTGTTTCTTCACCTGAAAACTGAAGATAACAACCTCCACGACAGAGCCACCACATAGGGTAGGGAAACCGATCCATGCAAAGTACTTCACACAGCATAGCTCTTAGTAAGCAGTCAAATTATCCAGATTCATAAGGAAGTAGTCATTTGCAGAAGATGGGTGACAAGACAAAAGCAAGGACTCACAGCCCTCTCCTGCTTGCTGTCTATGGAGGGAGGAGCCTGCGCCCTTTACTCTGCTACCAGTATTAGGGCTGTGGATATGGAGATTGGAGACACATATAGAAAGATCAGAAGAGTTATAGTTTTGAGTATGAAGAGATGCAAAAAGAATTCAAATTAAGCTGGGCATTGTGGTGCACACCTTTAATCCCAAAGGCAGATGCAGATTTCTGTGAGTTTGAGGCCAGTCTAGTGTCTACACCACAAGTTCCAGACAAACTGGGGCTACAGGAGAACCCTGTCTCCAAAATCCTCAAATAAATGAATAAATACATAAAGTCAAAAAATAAATTAATGTTACTATATACATTTACATAAATTTTAAAGCATATGTTATCTGAATATTATGCTGCAACCCAGGTAGAATAATTTTTTGTACATGTTAATGCACATTAGATATACTTTCTTTTTTTTTTTCTTTTTTGAGGCAGAATCTTTCTATAGCCACAGCTGGCCTGGAACTCACTATGTAGACCAGGCTGGCCTCAGTCTCACAGTGTTCACCTGCCATTGCTTCCAATGTGCTGGGATCAAAAGTGTGCACCACCATGACTGGCTAGATACAGTTTCTTAACTGTCTTTAAAATGATTACTGATATTTTCAATGTGTTTTAGTGGAATCTTAATTATTTCATAAAATAGCCTGTACACGGGTACATATATGGCTAATGATTTGGAAGTTGTTAATACTTTGTGACTCTTTAAACCATACTATTTTAAATTGAGACACTCTATAGGTGTCTCTCTATAGGTGCTGAGGTACTTGTTTTTTGTTGTTTGTTTGTTTTTGACTGAACAGAAAATATTCCCAAGTGAAATTTTTTAATTTAAATGTGTAGTTCAGCCTGTTTTAAACATGTATTCTCTTTTATGCTTCCATTCAATATTTTTGTTCAATAGCGTTACAAGACAAAATTCATACCCCCAAATACCGAGCCCTCAATTTTATCACATTCTAATAATGAATCTACACTTATCCAATTAAAAACAGATCTGAAAAAGAGGGCAGGGAGCTCCTTCCAAATAGGCAATGCCCCTTTCCCAGAGTCGCTACTGCCCACGAACCTCAGCTCAGCCACCCTGTCTCCAGTCTGGCTACCATACTCTCTCTCCTCAGCTCAGCCACCCTGTCTCCAGCCTGGCTACCATACTCTCCCTCCTGCAGGACCCCTTGGAGTTCCTTGTCTGTGTGAACTGTGTTCCTAGCATTCCATCCTGGCAAGATTCTTCTGTTTAATGCTTCCTTCTACCTGTCTCCATAAGGTCAGGGACCAAGTCCATTCAACACAGTGCCTAACAAAATGTAAGTCCTTGGTAAAAAAAATAATTAAATGAATGAGCTAGTCACTGTAAAAAGAAATATGTAATCAGATGCAATCCAGAAAAATCCAATAAGAGCCCATGGAATTTGGCATCAAACAATTTCTTGGCAACATTTCCCTAAGTCTAAATTTATTTCAAAATAAACAGTATTTCTCTAGGCATTTGTTCAAAAGCCAAAGTCAAATATTCTTCAGATAGCTACCTTATACACTGTATTAAGTGGTTCTCTTGTCTAAGTTCTTTGCATTGGCAAGCTGTCACTTATCCAACAAGTCCATCTACTTCTGACCACTCAGAAGAATGCACCCTTCCCAGCTCCTAAAATGGGCTTTCTGACATCCTCTTCTCCTGTCTTTGCATTCCCCAGGTGCCCTGGCACCAACACTTTTCCCTTGACCATTTATACCCAAGCTATGGCCCCCTTCACCTCTGACATGGTTAAAGGTCACCCCCAGAAGTTCTGGAATGTGTCCTTCCCAGGGCTGATTCCTTCCCTCACAGCCTTGGCCCTTAGGTAAAATGTGGTTCTACTCATGACTCTGTCACTGTGCTGTAAGGCTCCCTTTGCTTGTGTTACATTATCAGAGAACTCACTAGAGTCTTTTCAGGCCATAAAAATTATCATCCCTTCTAGTCTGTGATAAATCACTTATAAACAAGGAGTGAATTTCCTAAAACCCCATAACATAGCACATGAGTGGTGGGTCCAGACCACCTAGCTCTCCTAAGAAGCTGTGCAATGCTACCACATAGTCTCGGGGTAGGTTCACTGGGCCTGAAGGGATGGAGGCAGGCCAGCTTCAGACCCTGTATATCACTGCAAATCAGCACAGAGAGTTAGATCCTGAAAACAGTGAGGAACCACCAAGGATTATTATCAACATGCCTGGGTCATCTTTGATAATATCACCCCTTATTCAAGAAACTGTAGTAGCTCCTGCTGCCTATGTGATGAACTCTAATATCTTTAGCATTTCATCTTCTTTCCCCAACTCTTCAAACTCCATCTCTTGTTTCCCTTTCATTTTATCTAAGGTCAAGCTGAAGAATATACTCACCAGCACACTCCCTAGCACCTAGCACAGTGTCTGGCTTATTGAGTGGAAAAATCCCAATTTTCTTCCCAGTCCTTGGCCAGTGATAATTAGCCCACCAGGAAACATCAGCAGAGCTCCTTCATCTCTCCACACACACTTCTGCCTTGTAGATACAGATGTGGCTCAGATACTCCCTTCTCCACAAAATCCCTTTCAACAAAATTCTGTAGAGTGTCAGATTATCCCTGACTCCTCGGCAATGGCCCACATGTGTGAGAGACAGAGTTTAAGATGCTGTGGATGCAAGGGAGGCCAGATTGCTCCACCAGACCCCTTTGCCATGCAGTGCAAATCATGCCCAGGCTGCTCCAAAAGTTGACTGCTAATGGCTCACAAGGGCCTCTTTTATCCTAAAAATAGCCCCAGGCCAAGGATAGAATTCACTAGCTCACAGCCTTCTTTGGTCTCCCCCAGGCCTTATCTTGTTTTATGGCTTCTCTTACTGAGTGTTCATGTAAAGTGTTCCCACAGTAAATCACTTTCACAAAAATTCCTATTCCAGGCTCTGCTTCTAGTGAGCCTAATCTCTATCCCCGAATCAAGATGAGCACCAGTGGTTACCAACCATAGCAATGTTCCATGGACAAGGTACATATTTTATATGCATGATCTTACTTCATCTTCAGGTACTGGAGGAGCTACTGTAATCCCCACTTTTTTTTTTTTTTTTTTTTGCTCTGAGAGGGCAACTGAGGCTTAGAGTTAAAAGCTCAGACCATGACTTGAACTCAACATCTGCTCTCTTTTATCCTGATCATTTACTAGCATAACCTCGATTATCAGGTCCCATTAAATGTTTGTGAAACAAATGAATGAGCCTCAGTTCTGCCCTAACAACACACTTTACAAGGATCAGAATTGGCTGTTGCTTTGTCCAACTTAAAAAAAAAAAATAAAAGGAGAGTCAGTATTGTGGTTCCTGCAAATAATTACCACCTCCATGGTATGGTGTGCTGAACCCACCAAAGCAGAGCAGTGAACTGGAATGAGAGAAGGGCTGCATTTTGCCACAGGAGGTCGTGATCATCTTTTATAAGTAACCCCATCTGTCCCCTTTTTCCATACACATATTAAACAAACATCTTCCACCTCCAACAGCATTTTATAGTTTGTTTATTCATGTCTTTATCTTCTATCTTTTCAAAATGCCAGATGGTTTTCATTGTAGTGGGAGGAAAGATTAAAAGAAGTAGACAGATGACTCCAAAGACCCTCTCGTTTCCATAGGAGACTTGCAGTATTTGAAAACAAATTTCACAGCAGATATAGACATATAAAGCTCCTCCTCTGGATGGGTTGTCTTTCATCAATAAAATCCTTAGTAAAACTAGAGTAAAATTTGTAACGATGTGGGGAACAGAGGTGGTTTTGTTCTCTTTATCTAAAAAATATATTTGAAACCTGGATTGTGATCGATACTTGCATAAGTCTATGAATTTGCTAAAAATCACTGAATGGTACATCTACAGCATTTGAACTGCATATATATGGATATTACATTGATAAAGTTGGAGGAAAATAGTATCCATTGAAGGGTGGGGAGGGAGGAATAGATGAAAGAAGTTTAACATTTCATTGGTAACTCTCAAGGATGATGAAGGGCAATGAGTTCATTCTATGATACCTTCCTTCCACTTTTGTGTATGTGGTGGTTTGAATGAGACATGTCCCCCAAGGCTCAAGTATTTTAACATCTGGTCCTTGGTTAGTGGCGCTGTTTGGGGAAATTATTAGGAGGTGCAGCCTTGCTGGAGGAAGTATGTCACTAGGGCAGGCTTCGGGAGCTCACAGCCTCAGCGCATTTCCAGCCCACCCTCTCTGCATCGTGTTTGTGTTTGAGAGTGTGAGGTCTCAGCTTCCTGTCCCAGTTGGCATGCCTGTCTTCTGCCACATTTCCCATAGCATTATGGGCTCTCTTTCTGGAACTGGAAGCCAAAAAACTGTTCCTCAAGGTGCTTTTGGTGATGGTGTTTTATCACAGCAACAGAAAACAAAGTAATGTAGAAGTATGTTGGAAAGTTTTCTAAATAAAGTGCTCATTAAAGAAATGAAATAGGGGGCTAGTGAGATGCCTCAGTGGGAAAAAGTGTGTTTGGTCAAGACTAAATGATCTGAGTTCAATCCTCGGGGCCCACATGGTGGAAAGGAAGAAATGACTCCCTCAAGTTGTCTTTTGACAAACACATGATACATACATACACACACACACACACACACACATACACACAAATAAATATAAAAATGAAGTAGAGTAAATAAAGACTATGCCTTTAGTCTTCACATTAAATAGTCTTTAACTCCAGTTCCAGGGGAATCCGAAACCCTCTTCTGACCTCCACGGCATTGTACGACAAGGGCGCACAAACCTACATGCAGACAGTACATTCATACACATAAAAAAATAAACAAACAAATAAATAAGTAAATAAATAAATAAATTATAACAGTAGTCTACCATTGACTGAGTTCTTCTTGTGTGCTCAGCACTGTGCTAAACAAGGGCTTTCAAGTACTATATTTTTGGGAGGAGGGAAAAGGTTTCACTACGTAGTCCTGGCTGTCCTAGAGCTCTCTATATAGACCAATCTGGCCTCAAACTCATATATATCTGCCCACCTTTGCCTTCCAAGTGTTGGGATTAAAAGCATGCATCATAACACCCAATTAAGTGCTGCATCTTTACATCGGCCCTATAAGGTAGGGCTATTTTTAGTCACATTTTTAAGATGATGAAACTGAAAGCATCAGAAAGAGTATAAATCTTGCTTGAGGCCACTTGATACTATGAAATGTGCTATGCCACAAAAAGGATCAGTAAGGTCAGAAAGTGCAGGGAGGTGAGGGTGGCAGTTACTTCTGTCCAGAGTGGTCAGGATGGAAGTGGGGGACTTAGAAGGATGTCACCAAGAGAGAAAGTGGAGCCATGCCTTGAAGAATCAGAATCATGGAGTGAACAAGGGTAGAGGGAGTGGAAGAGTGTTTCTATCTCATAGAGCAGCAAGAATGATGTGCTGTGTATGATGGGGTGGGAGAGATAGATCAGCAGTTAGAGCACTGGATGCTCTTGTGGAGGACCCTGATTTGTTCCCAGCACCTGTATGTCAGCTAATGACCACCTATAACTCCAGTTCTTGGGGTATCCAACACCCTCTTCTGACCTCTGCAGGCATTATTCACATGCGGTACACTTAAATACATGTAGGCAGAATGCTCATACACATAAAATAAAAATAAATAAAAATTTAAATGGCACAGTAGGTATAAGAAAACACCCAATGTATTCAGGAAACCCACGGGGTGCACTCTAGCCAGAGGGGCCAGAGTGAAAATTCTAGGTGACTTTGGCCTTCATATTTGAAGTGACTCTGACATACACACAGTACAAGATCATCTAACCACAAAGAATCAGGAAGGACACATTAGGTGGCTAGGGAGATGGCACAGTGGCTAGAACACTGGCTACTCTCACAGAAGATCCAGGCTCAGTTCCCAGCACCCCCATACAACTCACAACCATCTGTAACTCCAGTTCCAGAGGAGTCAAATGCCATCTTCTGGCCTCTGTATTACACGTGCGGTGCACTGACATGTACATAAAATAAATATATTTTTTAAAGGATGTGTTAGTTTGTCATCACTGATAAATACCTGGCAGAAACAGCTTACAGACAAGAAGATTTATTTTGGCTCACAATTTCAGAGATTGCATTCTACTGTAGGCTGGTTCCATGTTTCTGTGCTTGCGTGAGGCAGTACATCAGGGCAGAAGGCCACAACAGAGGAAACTTCCCACTCCATGGCAGCCAGAAGCAAAGAGAGAATGCTTACTCATCAGGCTTCCTCTTCTTCCCTTCTATTCCACCCTGGGGAAGCAGAGGGCTCACCCATATTTAGGACTTGCCTTCCCTGCCTCAATTAACGCCTTCACAGGCACACCCAGAGATGTGCTTTACAAATCTCCTAGGCACCCCTCAATCCAATCGTGTTATATCATCACAAATGAGATCTGGTCTGCATGCCTCAAATGTTCAACCCAGCTCTGGCCCATTCAATAATATCCTCTGTTACTCAGAGACAGAAACCAATGCCCCGCTGTAGCAGAACAAAAACGGGTACTTTGTTAAGCAAACAGTAACACCTCACCTCACCTGAACTTGGACTGAGTATTTCTTTTCCCTTGCTCACCAGAAATTTATTCAAGAATGCAGGAATTTACTCATAAGGCATCTCAGTTTGGAGGAAAACTGAACCACATACTCCTCTGTCCTTTAGCATAATGAAAAAAAAATTTTTTTAACCCGCAAGAGGCTTTCTTAAGGGAAAACTCAACCTGAATAAGAATTTATACCCAAAGGAATAAGAAAAATGTTGAAAGCTAGAGAGTTTCTGTGTTAAAAATCATTAATCTAGTTCAGATTCTGGAATCAAAATAATATTATTTAAGTAGAAAGATTTTAAAGTCATAATTTCTTACCCTCTTGACTTTACATAAAACCCAATAGCTTAAATCATAGTTTCATAAAAATACTCTAAGTATTGTTTTACGTTGGCTAAGAGAAACAGAGTAAAAATATTCTACACAATTTATGCATAACTCAAAGCCACTATTAGCATTGCTAAATAAATCATTTTGCTCAGCACATTCATGATGAATTGCATCCATGTAGTGACCTGGTTCTAAATTCCTATTCCCATGTGCAAGGGTGACAGTAAATGAACTCTGTTAATTAGCTCTGGTGCCTGATTTTGAATAACTGGCTGAAATGAAATTTGTCTTGTGAGTTTGCTAAGCAGACCACAAGGCACTTCTTTTTCCACTGCCATGGCTCTAAGAATAGGAGGAAAGGGGAGTTGCTGAGGCATCCATGTCTTCAGAGCACCTATGGCGGCAGCTACAAAGAAAACACACCAAATCCACTCAAGCTGTAACCAAAGCATTGCTGTCACCATCCCTTAGTAGGTACAGAAGCAAGGTCCCACCTCAGGTGCTGGCATCTATGCTGCCAACTCCTTAACTGACCACAGGGCAAAAGCAAGAAGTTTTCACTCTCTTCCTCTCTGCTGTTCAGATTATTAGTCTGGACTCTGAACCACCCTATGGATCATTCTTCAGTGGTGAACACTGGACTTTACACCTGCGTAGAGGTGAAAGGCCCACTGAGCTTCCAGTAGAAGCACCAGAAGACAAACTCATCAGAATCCCCTTCACATATAGCCACAGCCAGCGAGGTCTTGGCCCCAAATGCCTCAATCTCAGGCAACTCTTTATCAGCAGGCTTGCTCTAGATAACATCTTAAAAGCTGTCATGCCACTGCACCTGGTGAACAAACACCATGTACCAGTGGCTGTTCAGTCCAGGCAGAGTTGAATTGGCTTGCCATGGGGACAAGTGGGGAAGACATTCACCTCCTTGGAAAAAGGGGCTCCGAACACTTGTCAGGTTACTTGACAAGTAACCTTGTCAAAGGATATTTTTTTCCTTAATAAACACAACAAAAAGGCAAGTGAGATGGTTCAGGAGATAAAGGTGCTTGTGCCAAGCCTGATGATCTGATATCTCCAGCTCCCACATGGTGACGGAGAGAACTGACTCCTGTTAATATTCCTCTAACTGCCACACTGCACATTGGCTGTCACACACAGGCCCACACAAACAACACACATACACATACACACACACACACACACACACACACACGCACATGCACATACACACGCATGCACGCACGCGAAAAACAACAACAGTAACAAAACCCAGCCCTAGTCCTGATAAAAAAAAAATCCATCCTACCCAGAGTCTTAGAACTTGGAACCTTCCAAGGCCCTTTACAGCATCTCTCCTCCATGGAAGCTGAGACTCACTCAGCAAAGGCCATATGACTTAAAGTGTTTCTAACTTATCACTGTCTCCTGAACTGGAACAGAAGTCTCCAAGTCCTCACCCAGTTCTTCTGAGGTAATATTATGGTAAAAAGCAGAACCATAGGGATAACATGTTTTATTTTCCAAAGCAGGAAATACTTAATGTAGTAATAATTAATTTTCTAGAGCAGGAAATAATTAATGTAGTAATAATTTTCTAAAAGAGAAAGTAATTAAAGCAGTAATAATGTAACCAGCATTTTACACAAAAATATACATGTAATTAAAAATTAAAACAAGTTTGTTCAAGAAAATTTCATATCTGTGGCAGTGTTAAGAGCTACATTATTAAATCATAAACACTAGTGCCCCACTGTCAATATAATGGCTAGTTCACACTGAACTAGGCTGAAAGTATAAAATATATGCTGTATTTTAAGAATTTAATACAAGAGAATAAATCATCTCAATAACTTTACTTTTTAGATTTATTTATTTTTATTTTATGCGTATGAGTGTTTTGTGAGAATATATTTAGTACACCTGTGTTGTGCAGTACCCATGAAGAACAGAAGAGGGTGTGGCATCCCCTAGAACTTGGAGTTAGGGACAGTTGTGAACCACTGTGTGGGTGCTGGGAACTGAACCTGGGTCCTCTGTAAAAGTGGCCACTGTTCTTAACCACTGAGCCATCTCTCTAGCCCCTAAAATTCAATAAATTTTATGGTTCTGCATTGAACTAATACTTCAGTAAAGTAGTTTAAATAAAACAAATTACTAAAATTAATTTCATCTGCTTATCTGTTTGGATGGTGATATGCTCCTTGTGGTTTAAAAAATGGCTCTGAGGGGAGGCACTGAGGCTGTCCCACAGACAGGTTCTCTCCTTTCACTCCACAGTAGGGCTGTGAAGTTCTGTCCCCTTTGGAATAGGTGTGGTTGTGTAATTTGCTGAGTAGTGGAAAGTGAAAGAATGATGTGTGATGCTTCTAGTGCTACCCATGCACATCACTGCAAGGCCCTCCAAGGAAATCATGCAGGTGAATGGAGAGTCTGAACCCCTGCCAATCTGAGTATGCACTGCACTCCTACAGAACAGGAACTCAAAACGAACCTTTTTAAGGAAGAAATGAGACATGTGGATTTTGTTGTTGTTATTGTTATTATCTTCCCTTAGAATGCTACAGACAAAATCCAGTGTCTTATGTGTGCTGGGCAAGTGCTCTTACTGAGCTATACCTCCTCCACCTAGGTTTTTGGATCATGAATTCCTGTCTCACCACCTGACATGTAGCTAAATACAACTTCCTGATGGAAAGATGTGGAGAACTAAGCCTCAGCTGCATTTCCCAAACTTTCTTGACCACAAAACACTTGTGAAGTTATAATTCATTGACAGGGTATTGAGAACTCACAAGGCATAATACATACTGGTATTAAGAGAATTCCTCACTGAGGAGACATAGAGGACATCTAACCCCTATTTACAAGATCTGAACAAAGGTATATTTTCACCAAAAGTCACCTGGGGAAACAATGAGCTTACTGGGCTTACCCACAGAGCATGGAGACAAGGTTGATTACAGGAGCATGGGTGATTCAGAGCAGCCACACTAGAGAGTCTTACCCAGCATGGATGAGCCCACCCTCTTCCAGTTAATCTCCCCAGCCTGAATACTAATGTGGGTTCGGTTCCCGCCCTTACATGGCTGCTAACAATTGTCCATAACTCCAGTTCCTGGGAATCTAATGCCCTCTTCTGGCCTCTGGGGGCATTGCTTGACATGCGTGCATTTACATACATGCCCACAAAACATTCATGCACATAAAACAAAAATAAGCTGGGTGTGGTGGCACACATCTTCAATCCTAGCTCAGGAGGCAGAGGCAGGCAGATCTCTGTGAGATAGAGGCCAGCCTGGTCTACATAGTGGGTTTCAGGCTAACTGGGGCTACAGAGAGACCCAGTCTCAAAGAAAAAACAATTTTTAAACAGCCATACTCTTAAACCAATTTAGCCAGTGCCCAAATTTGACTTATAAATCAATTTCGACAGCATGAAATGAATAAATCAATTTTAAATTATAAACAAGCATATCAACATCATCATCTATTTTTACCTTCAAACATAAGTTATATCTCATCAAATTTTTGTTTTGTTGAGACAGGCTTTCATTGTATAACCCAGATTTGCCTCAAGCTCACGGGCCTCCTGCCTCAGCCTCCTGAGTGGTAAGCTCACAGGCATGTGTCACCATACCCAACTTTCATATATATGCTTTTTTCTGAGAATAATGTTTTTGTGACTTCGTAAGGAACACAATATGTCCAATATCAGAAAGAACACTGATGGGCAAGGGCTAGCCTGATCCATGCCTAACTTTTACTTCTGGTAAATTGTGATCCAGAAACTACTCATGATTCCCCCAAACTGAAAAACAATATGATCAATGTGCTGGTGTGTTTGGTGACTATGAAAGCAAGATTGTTTAAAATTCAACCATTTCACTGGGAATGGTGGCGCATGCCTTTAATCCTAGCACTTGGGAGAAAGAGGCAGAAGGATCACTGTGAGTTCAAGGCCAGCCTGGTCTACAGAGTGAGTTCCAGGACAGCCAGAGCTACAGGGAGACCCTGCCTCAAAAAGAAAAAGAAAAATTCAACCACTTCATCCTGAATTACTTACTTGTTCTTTTTTTCTACTTTTTTTTTTAAAGGAAATAAAGTCTGGAATGTCTTATTTTCATTCTGAAGCACTCATTGCTTGCTTTAGACAGATAATTTTTGAGCTATATGACTCTATCTTTAGGGCTGTGGTGTGGCTCAGCAATACAGATATGCTATATGCTCCCAGATAAATTCCAAATTCCAAGCTCTGGAATCCATTCACAGCAACAACACAAAATAAGCCTGGGTTTGGTCTAAAACTTTCACCTTTGAATGCAGATCCTTAGACAACAAGTGTACTGAGAATAATTTTTATATGAAAATAAAACAATTATAAGAGGGTTTTTACTTAGATAAATGTACTGCAAGCTTTTAAGTATTTTAAGCATATTCACAAGCCATGTAACCATCACCACTAGTTTTGATTCACAAGCCATGTAACCATCACCACTTATTATCACTCCTCAAAGAAGCCCCACTGTAGTTAGCAGCAATCCCCCACTTCCCTGACCCTCCAGCTCTTGGCAACCATTAATTTGCCTCCAGGTTTGCCTTTCCTGGACAATTATCAATGAATCCTTCCAGTGTGGCTGATTTCAAATGCTTTCAAGGTCCAGTCCTATGACAGCATGAATCTGGGATGCGTCCACTTTTAGTATCGAATAATACTGCTATGAGAACTCATTTGCAAGTTTTTTGAAATGTATGTTTTGAGGGACTGGGGAGATGGCTCAGTGGTTAAGAGCATGGCCTGCTCTTGCAGAGGACCCATGTTCAGTTCCCAGCACCCACAAGGTGGCTAATAATACATAACTCCAGTTCCAGGGGATCCAACACCCTCTTCTGACCTTCATGGGTGTTGCAGGACATGGTGTACTTACATACATGCAGGCACTCATACACATAAAACAAAAATAATAAAAACATTTTTAAATATTTTTATGGTAATTTTGTGCATTTCATACAGCATTTCTCAGTCCCCTTTCCATGTCCCCCCACCCTACTTGACATCAAGCATTCAGCCATAAATGTCTTACATCTTTTTCTCAGTCTTTTTTTTAATGCAGAGGCTTATTGTTTTGGGCAGAAGTTTACTGTTTCAGTCAGTTCTTTGTCCCAGTCCTTTTGTTGTTGTTGTTGTTCCCTCCAATTTGTATTGCTCCAAAATATGCATCCATAATTATGTCACACATGTACCATAATTATGATGTCTGAAAATAAATGGTATGTTAATTCCAAATAATATTTAGGAATTCACATTTTTCCCTTTTAATTTTATATTACTCTAAAATATGCATCATACCCTCCACCCATATATCAAAATTACAAAATTTGAAAATAAGTGGTAGGTTAAATTCTAGAACCTGTTAAGAGCTTCACATTATAAGAGCACAGTTGCTTTCAGAAATGAATGATAGGCAAGATGGTTCAACAAAGGGATCTGCTGCTAAGCCTGACCTCCTGAGTTGATCCCCAGAACCCACATGGTGGAGAGAACCATCTTCCACAAATTGTCTTCTTCTACACGTGTTGTGGCATGTGTGCGTACACACACACACACACACACACACACACACAATTTTTATTTCCTTGTGTTGCAATTTTTCAGATGAAAAATTATTTTTTTATTTTTTAAGACCTTTTTTTATTATGTTTTAAATTTTATTTATTGTGTATGTGTATGAATGTACTGTCTGCATGTAGGTCTGTGCACCTGTGTCATGCAATGCCGTGGAGGTCAGAAGAGGGTGTTGGATTCCCCTGGAAGTGGAGTTCAAGACGGTTCTCAGCTGCCATGTGGGTGCTGGGGATCGAACCCGGGTCCTCTGCATGAGCAGTCGGAGCTCTTAACCACTAGGCCATCTCTCCAGCCCCAAAGATGAAAATTTTTTTTAAGGAAAAATGTATGACACAGTCTTGAGCAAATACTGTCCATGTTCCAAAATGTAGATTAAGCATCCTGCCTATGTGACAGGGCTCACTTGACCTCCGGAGTACCAGAGGGCCACGGGAAGTTTCCAGATGAGCAATTCTGGTTTCAGCTTGGTCCAGGCAGAGCTCTCCTCAAGTCACCACCTTCTGCTAGGTGTCCCCCACCCCTCTCTGTACTCCAGGGGTGCTCCTGACAACGCTCCACTCATTAGTTGGATATTGGCTGCCTCTTTTTTCAACTTGGGTAAAGTCAGGGGCAGGAGAACCCGCTGAGCAATAACCCCAAGGCCGGGTCAAGTCGTGGGATCTGCCGAACTCCCTGTTAGTGATTTCTTCTATACAGTGTTGTTGAGTAGTTATGGAATGGGTCTCTCTTAGATATAAATTCTATAATCAAGCCTGATCTGGTGGTACACACCCATAATCCAGCTACTCAGGAGGTTGGAGCAGAGAGATTACAAGTTCAAGACCTGCCTGGTCTATAGAGTGAGTTCAAAACTAATCTGGGCAACTTAGTAAGATCTTGCCACAAATTTTTTTTTTAAGTTAAAAGAGGGTGGGGAGAGCTGGAGATATAACTCAGAAGTAGAGTACTTGCCTATCATTCACCAGAACCTAGATTGACTTCCCAGTACAAAAAAAAAAAAAAAAAATCAACAAACTGTGAACAGAAGTAACATGTTGAAAGCACTGTTTTGAAACTGTTTTGTTGAAACCCTTCTTTGATTGCTGCATCAGTTAAAATTGTAAATACTTGTAATTTTAAAAAATTCCTACAAATGGCAGCTTGAAGAACAGGTTTTTAAAGTTTTTTTTTGTCCATGTAGCATGAGACTTTACGTTAAACAGAGCTGACACATGACACAAATGTAGCTCCATGATTCTTTCAAAGACCCAGGCTCTTCCTCTTCTCCATCAGTACTGTAATGATTTCTATGCCCATGCTTATCAGTTTATGGTCTTCCCATGGCTGCTTCCCCTTTCAAGCCTCACTTTCATGTCCCAGATGCCTACAAGGAGAGAGACAATGGGCAAGGAACATGCTGCTTTAAGTTTTGCCTTTTGTTAAGGAAGTGATATTCTCCAGGTTCTCCCTAAGGATTTCTGTCTATATGTAATTTTTTGGAGTAGCTTGGTTGTCTACATGTAACAGATCTCTGACAATAAAAATCTCAGCCTTTAAATCCTCTATAGTGGAGGTAAGTCAGGAAGGAGTTGAAGTCTGATTTTCAGTCAGATAGACTGCAATGTCTTCCATGAGCCCTTTTTTGAAGGGGTTTTACCCAGTACTGCTTTGTGTGGTCTGTGTAGTTTCCACAATGTCATTTAATCCTGTACCCAAATTAAACAATCACATCCACCATGGGACTATGCTATGGAAGTGATTGCTGTCCAAATCACCTTGCTTGGTGCTTCTATATTCCTTCCTTGGTGAATAGCCTAACTATTCAGTGGTTTTGATCTGGATGTGTAGAAGCCATATTATTCTTTAGTGATTAAAATGACTAAAACTGTGAAAAAGGCTTATGCTTGACTTCAGTTACACATTATAAATACCATTAACTTGACCTATCTGATTGTTCAACATCCTTGATGTTTGGTTTTGTTTCAGATAGAGTATCACTATGTAGCAGTCTGGGTTTGAACTTATTGTCCTCTTACCTCAGCTTCCTGAGTGCTAGGACTACAGGTATACATGACTATTCTTAAACTTTTAAGTTTGTTTTGTATTCAAGTTCATTTTTCCTCAAACAACTAATTTATAAAATATTAATTAAACCTGGTCATACTTAAATGTTCACTCTCAGTTTCATCCCTTTTTGATTTGTTATGTTGCAATACAGCCTATACAAAAGCTCTGCTTTTGACAGAGCATAAGCTTTCCCATTGCTCTTTCTGCAGGGAAATGTGTATCCCTGGATAATCAGAGAGGGCTATCTTAAGGGTTTCATCTCTAAATGAAAAACTCTGTCTCAAATAAATTTGCTGTGTCATTCTTGGTAGATTCTCCAAGTTACTGCCAAATGTAATAACAGTTTAGTTCTAAAACTATTAGCACACTTTCAAAGGGGATGGGCAAATAAGAATCTTGACGTGGAAGTAGTCTGTACACTGGAGCCAACAGAAAGCAAAGGGTAAGAGAAGAAGGAAAATGAAAACAGATATAGTGTCAAAGAACATGTGACTAATGTTCTTTGATTTAGCAGGATGCAGGAGAATATGAGAAAGACAAAGAGAATTCATACCTCAGTCTCAAAGAAAACTCTGCACCCCAATTAAACCTAGACATTCAGCCTCTCTGATAAAACCAGTCATCTGCCATGCCCTGGGCTCTTGCAGAACCATCAGGTGTAGTAAGCAGTCATTTCCACAGTTGGACAGGCCATGGAGAAAGCACATGCATGAAAGCACAGCACGTGAACATGACACATGGCAAGGTGCAAATATAAATACAAAATGGTCATTTATTCAAATGCAGCATGTCATATATAGGCAGTGTGACATCACCTTCCAAAGGCCAAATCCAAACCCTTGTAGCATCACATCCTAATTCATGGGCACAGACAGAGAGGTCCTGTGACTCTCACTTTTGCCTCTGGGACAAGCTGGCTGGAAATGTAAGCTCAGGAACACCTAAGCCTAGATAAGACATGCCCACATCTCCCCCTTTTTGTATTAGCTTCCACAAGCTCAGATAGCATTACAGAAATGGTGGTCAGTTACCTTTGTCTGGGCCAAAATGGCCATGACTGCTCTAGAAAAATACTAAGACTAATCAATGCCCAAATAAAAACTTAATATAGAGAAAATGAGCCAGCAAATACAAGCAACATTCACATAAACCCAATTAGCAAACATCTGTGTCCCAATTTTTCACCGATAGGGAATTTGGCTGTACCCCAAACTCTTAAGTCTGGCTGGAAAGACCTGAACATACAATTGTGCCAACCAAATGAAAGTTCAGTCCATATTTGCTGTGATCTCACAGTTACCACCCCCTCCCCCAGCCCTTACAGTCTGGCATGCCCCCTCTTCCACAGGTGATCCCTGGGCCTTGGAGAAGGGGCAAGAGAGGGTGAGAAGAAAAATGGTCTATTTTGCTTTGAAGTGATACATCAGACTCTTGGGTCTGTCCAGGCTTTACTTCCAATTGGCTGGTGGCAATTCCAGGGGTCCCTTTCTTAATTCTACCAATAAAAGACAAGTAGAAAGAAGTACAGGTATTTAAACAAACATTAATTGGTATGACAGGCCACATCATTGGCACAGACACAAATGTTTGGAGAGTATTTTAATATAGGAACTGTGGCGTTTGTGCCAAGGGATGGTAAAGCTCCCCATTGCAGCCCATAAGGTATTTTAGCCAGTAGAGGGTGCAAACTTATGGTATCAGCCATGTGCCATCCCCCCCAAGGAATGGGATATAGTCAATTAGATCATTGGGGGTGCACTAATATTAGGCTGCCACTAACTCCACTCTTCACAGTTAAGTGAGGTATAGCTATAGCTGATGAGTCTTGCCTGACTCAGGACACCATTTCCTTTATTTATTTATTTTTTTAAATTTATTTCTGTATGTGTATGAATGTACTGTCTGCATGCAAGTTTGTGCACCCATGTCGTGCAGTGCCGCGGAGGTCAGAAGAGGGTGTCGGATTCCCCTGGAACTGGAGTTCTCCTGGAATTGGAGTTTCAGACGGTTCTCGGCCACCATGTGGGTGCTGGGGATCGAACCTGGGTCCTCTGTAAGAGCGGTCAGCGCTCTTAACTGCTAGGCCATCTCTCCAGCCCTTTTTTTTTTTTTTACACAGCTTCTACCTTGAAAAGGACACCATTTCCTTCCAGTTATCTGCACAACCATCTGGCATCATGGAGGTCAGCTATCCATTTGTAATGCAAGGTCTCAAGACAATTTTTCTTTTTCATGCTAACACCATGTCTTCAGCAGTAGAGTATACCCCAACAATACAGGTAAATAGCCTTTGTTTGGGGCACTTTTAAAGCCCCCTAGCCAACAGTTCCTTGTTAAAAGAGGTCCGTAACTGGTACCATAAGCTTTTATTTACACATATATCTCGCCTGACCATAAAGGAAAATTTAGGGCATTTATCCAAAAGGACAAGCAAAAATGTCCATGTCACCATACTTTCTGGATGTTTAGACAAAGTGGATACCCTACTGGTACCAAAGTCCTCTTTTACTCATATGTTTTATTTAACCATTAAGCTTTTAAAGATTTCATAATTGTACCTGGCCCTGATACCCCTCTTTACTGAATTCACCTCCTATCTTTGTTCTTTATGTGTGTAGGATGTGTCTCCAACCAGTTTCACCTCTGTAAAACACTTAGACATTGACCTTAGGAACTAGATTGTAGGTGGAGGCAGGCCACCTGTGGCTGCATTGCCTCAAATTGCCTGCCTGTTGTTTGCACCTGCCCCTGCCACCTAGGTGAGAACAGCTCATGATACTCCTCGTGAGACAAGCTTGTGATGCAGGATTTGTGATGTTTGCACCCTGTTGCAGGGGGTCTGGGAGTGGACCCTGAGAGATGAAATCATTCTGTCTATATAAGGGAGGTGCTGTATACAAAAAAGTGGATTCTTCATTGTCACCAGACAAGAATCTCTGGTCCATTAATTGATGTGCGATTTAGGTGCCAACTAACTGTATATCAATCACAGCCACAGTTGAGTTTAGCTAGCTCAATCCCTTAAAGGGGCATCCCTCCCTAACCCAGAGGTAAAGCTTTAAGGATAATCAATCCTTCAGTTTGGGTTAGAGCTAAATAGCAAGGGACTTCAGCAAGGGGCGACCAAACCTTAGACCGGATTCAACGAACAGTGGGAGGCCTGTGAAGTCACCAACTACACAGCCCCTGCAAAATAACCAATTTTGCAATGGTTGACTGCTGCTGAAAGGTCACCAGCCTTTCAGAATAGCTATCGGCATTGTTGGCAGTCTTAACAAACAGGGCGAGTCAACAGCCCTCCTTCTTCAGTGGCAGCCCCCACATTAGATTAAACATAAACCAGGTTCAACATAGCAGAGGAAGATTCCATCTATTTGTCCCAATTGTTGTGCATGAATGAGGGCCATTAATTCAGCTAATTCTTCTCAAACCCATTCGGTTTGGGGTTTTTACTCAAGGCCTCCCTGTAGTTCTATAGCCTTGATAGACTCATTGGGCCTGACTTAAGCTGCCTAGACCTGCACAGGGCCATGGAAGGATGTGTCTCCTTTGGCCTCTGTTGCATTTGCTGATTAGCTGAGTCGGCCAGGTCCTAGGCCTGACTTCTGGCTGTGGTCAAAACACCTACTTTCTTTTTACTGACACCATCTGGCTGCTGGGGGAAGCACCAACCAGGCAAACTGCTCCCACCCCCAGCAAGAAAGGCACTCTGTTTAACTTGGGGGATTCATTACCCACCCTCAAACAGTTCCCATTCTTTGTACACCTCTCGTGAACTGTTTCTCAGGCTTTAAAGCCTTTCAGAGGCTTCTCAGCACAGAATTTGGCTTTGGTAACTCTTTATTTAATTTTACACTTTATTTTTGTTTTGGGTAGATAAAGAATATCCCTCCAACAGATCACATACCTGTTAGTCAGTTAAAGGAAGCAGCCAAGCAGTCCCATAAGGAGTTGCTGTCATAATGATTGACTCTTAACCAGAGAGATACCAGCAGGAACACCTATGTGTCACCCTGTGTGTTGGTTCCCTGCAAGGTGGGCTTTTCTTGGACTTCTCCTGTATTTTTTTTCTTGATGTTTAGATGGGCCAGTCTTTCTGCTGGTGGCTCTTGGTCCATCTTTTGTAGTCCAAGGACAAACACTTCTCACAAACACCCAGATTGGTTGTGGCTCTGTCTGTGGAAATACACAAGCAACCCATTTTCCAAAATTTAGTAGTAGATTGGGTTTTTTTCTTTGTCCCAACATGTGCCCTGCCACAGCACAATGGCATTAATCATGGCCTGTCAGGGGGCTCCAATGTTCATGGAATGAAGCTGTCATTTTCTATTTTAAAATTGAAAAATTGACAAAAGGATTAGAGACGAGAGTGCTAAATAAACTGCATCCCAGAGGGAGCTGCATTCCTCTCCCTCTTTTTGTATTTACACCATGAAAAGAAAAGTCTCTCTTGTTTTTTTTTAGACTCTTATATCTTGATTTATAGTTTTTTAAAAGACCAGAGTTGTATTACATACCCATAGACAGGAACCACTTGTAAAGGTTCACTAAGCCCATCCAAAGGAGTTTAAGGATGTAAAATCCAGTTTTTTTTTATTCAAATTATCTTTGTAGGCAAAAGAAATGTCACAGGCAATATTCATACAATACAGAAAAATACAGAGAACACTTATGTACATTTAATCCCAAAACTGTCCCTGGGAATCTAGTACAAGTTAGGAGTAGATCAAATATAACAATTTGTATTTCCCAATTAGCTTAAAAGTGTTACCATTTTTATACTGAAAGTATTTAGTCAATTTTATTTAATACAGGCATTTTAATTCTGACTAAACCTTTAAATACCATATAATGTGTGCTAAAGCTTAGGCATAACTGTACATTTTTAAGTAAACATTGACCAGATATACATTTTACTTTTTAAACTACTTGACTAAACCATGACCTTAGAGAAACCAGGCTTATTTATGTAACTTTAACTTTTATTTATATTATAACAAACCACTTTAGACCTTTATTACTTGTATAGACTGTTTTATTATCTCTATATACATCTTTACTAAAGTACCTTTCTATATGAAGATGGAACAATTATTTTTTTTTTGTCTTTTTGAGACAGGGTCTCCCTGTAGTCCCAGCTGTCCTGGAACTCACTATGTAGACAAGGCTGGCCTTGAACTCACAGATATCTGCCTGCCTCTGCCTCCCAAGTGCTGGGAGGAGCAATTATTTTAAAAAACCTCATTCTAAAATATACATTTTAAGATGTACTACCAAGTTTTGGAACAGGTTCTAAATGACCAATTTTCTTTAAATGATTGGAGATGTTTTTTCTAGCCTTGGCACAAAACTTTGTTTACTCCAAAGATGTTCTACCTAGTGGTCAAATGTCCCAGATATAAAACACATCCAAATATAGGCATTAACTTATATCCTTAATGACTAAAAACTCTAATGTACTTTAACAGTTTAAGTTTACATTAAGATCCTGTAAGAGGTTACCTAAAATTTTTGTATCAAGTATTGAAGGAGTGCAACCAGTAGGTGGCAGTATATACCCAATAAAACACTCAATTGGTACTATACATGTGTAATGTCATTAGCTACCGCCAACAAAGACAAATAAAATTTAGACAAACAAGAATGACTTTGTTGAAATAATTTATCTGTTAGTTATTTTGACTATATTAACAGAACTGAGTCTGGGATAGAAGGGCCAGTTCCATCCCAGAGTCAGCCTTTCAGTGAGTCCAAAAAGTATGTGAATATACATTGATTATTTATTTATATAAAACCAATTAAAACTGAAAATGCCAAAAGTATGAATCAAATAGCTTTTCTTTTTGGTCTTTTCGAGACAGGATCTCCCTGTAGCTCCAGCTGTCCTGGAACTCACTTATAGACCAGGATGGCCTTGAAATCACAAAGATCTGCCTGCCTCTGCCTCCCAAGTGCTAGGATTAAAGGCATGCACCACCACACCTGCTTCAAATAGCTTTTTGTTTTTGTTGTTTTTGTTTTTTTTCAAATAGCTTTTATGAGTTGGATCTACCCACTTTTGTTTATAGTTGACTCTTTTAATAAACATGAATCTATAAAGTCATAAGGTATTAAAATATAAACACACATTCACACATGCACATATAGTTTTTAAGATGGCCTGTAGGGAGGAAATTACATATTGTTTGTAATGAAAAGAGAAACACAAAACCGTTTTTTTTAAATCTTCATTTAAATTGAACAAAGATTTTTAGTTTATGTTGTTATGAGGATTTTTACTAATAGCTAGTAAGAGGCAAATTATTAGAGCCAGCCCCTTTTTTTGTAGCAGTTTTATAAGAAATTTTATAAGCAGACTGGGCTGGCCTCAAACTCCCATAGAAATCTGCCTGCTTCTGCCTCCAAATTGCTGAAATTAAAAGCCTGTGTTATGCCAAGGTAATTTTAAAAGACAGGTCAAATTAGATTTAAACTTGAGATTTAAGATGAATTGTGCTGGGTATGGTCCTGCACGCCTTTAATCCTAGCACTTGTGAGACAGAGGCAGGCA
Source organism: Rhizomys pruinosus (assembly GCA_009823505.1). Lineage (NCBI taxonomy): Eukaryota > Metazoa > Chordata > Mammalia > Rodentia > Spalacidae > Rhizomys > Rhizomys pruinosus. Next base: position 2,777,648 of record VZQC01005317.1, on the reverse strand, counting down.
AATCTTTGTGAGTTCAAGGCCACCCTGGTCTACAGAGTGAGTTCCAGCATACCTGGGGCTACAGGGAGACCCTGTCTCAAAAAGACCAAAAAAAAAAAAAAAAGATGAATTGTTACTAAAGGGATTGGCAGTGGTGTGCACACAACAGACATACAGAGGGGCCCAGATGAGGGCCATATGTGGCCAGGAAACCTGTAAGTTAAAAAAAAAAAAACTTTCTTTTAGGTGTTTTCCCTTCCCCTGACAAATTTAAAAATGCATTAATGTTAACTCTTGAATGAAGCCTTTAAGGTGAAACAAATTTAAAATACCAAAATGTATTTTAATGCCTAGGACTTTTAATTAATTAATCACTTATATATATGTATTTAAAAGACGTTTAGGGTACTAGGGTTTATAAACAAAATTATATTTTGATTAGGCATGCCAAAATGGAGTTTGAACAGTCCCAGTTGAGGGCACTGTTGTGGTGAGGAGGGCTGCTGACTCATGGCTTTTCTTTGGAAAACTGATAGTTTTCACAGTCATCCTGCTACAAAATTGCTTATTCCACAGCCAGAGCTGTGTGGTTGATTGCCACACAGCCAAATATACACCCAGCCCAAGACCTGTTTACTCTTTAAGACCTCCACTGTGTAGCCTCAGGACAATATGTGAGGCTGTTGGCCTTAGAGCTAGGAGCTGGACACTCCCCTGGCTGATCAGCTAGCTTGTTATCCAACTGCAGGTCTGGTAGGCCTTGCAGTCATGTGGGCAAAAAGAAACATGTTCTAATTAAAGAAGATCAGGCTAGATGAAAGAATCCAAAGACAGTTACCTGAAATCCAAGAAAGTCAAAGTACAGCACAATTCCAACCAGAAAGAGGTTGAAACAATGATAAAACCTTCTAAAATGGAGACCAAGACAAATTGTAAAAAGGTTAGACAATACCATTTTTTTTAATTCCCCGCCTCAGAGAGATACTTTCTCTCCCAAACGTTACTGCAGCGTGGTAGTGAAAAGTCCTAGCAACTTAAAATTACCTAGCAACCAATTTAATTTGCATTAAAGAATGCCTAGGAAGCCAGGGCTCTAAAGCATAGCTGCTTTTAGTAGAAATTTGAAAGTTCTAGAGGCCATAGAGATTGAGAGCTTTCGGCAGATCAATTGGGGCACAAGGTACAGGCCAGGTGCTTCAGCCAGGTGTATTACTGGATTATTACATAATTGGCTTGTGCAGCTGTCAGGGCAGAGTTGCCCAGCTCACCAGTACAAAGGTGGGCTTGTTGCCACTAGGGGACTCAAGTGCATAGAGATTGGGGGCTTTCACTGGGCCAACTGGGGCACAGAGTACCAGCTCACGGGCTAAGTGAGCAACCCCCTCCCCCACCAACTGGAATTGCTGAGCAAGTGTCCAAGTGGGACTACAGTAATGATTCCGGGGACCAAGGCAATAAAAGAAACAGTGAAACTGACATAACTCCACTCGTGCAACACCAAGCCCAAAAAACAACCTAGGGAACTGGCTGGCAGGAAACAGAGTGAGCACAGTGCTTAACAGGGTACTGACCCAGTTCTTACCTACCAGGTTTTGGGAGAACCTTCAGAACAGAAAGGGAAGAGTGAGCTAGACTTCCAATATATAATCAAAATTGAAGGCCTGAAACTAAACAAGTCGACACTCTATAAACAAGGAGAAAACAATGAAGGCATCTAAAGGAAGCAACCAAAGCAAGCCTTCAACAGAGTGAATACAAATTTGAGATTTGCATCAGAATACAAACAAAAAATAAACCCACATGCCAAAAACACAATGAAAGAACAACATGGGAAAAACGCAGAATAATTCCACATCAAACTCTACCAACCCTATAGAAGATTCCTACAATGAGATCTCCCTAGAGAAAACCCAGGACACAGATCTTAGAAGAACAATCATAGACATACTCAAAGAAATCAAAGAATATAAGGAGCAAATCAGAGAAATAAGGAGAGAGAATGAAAAACTCAGGAAGGACATAGAGGGAGAAAATGATAAACTTCAGAAAGAACTAAAGGGAGAGAATGACAAACTCCAGAAAGAACTAGAGGGAAAGAATGACAAACTCCAAGAGGAAGTGAAAACATTGAAAAGATCCCATGCTGAAATAAAAAAGGAAATGAACCAGCGAAGCAAGGAACTACAGGAAGAGATTGAGAAGATCCAAAAGGAAGTAGAAATACTAAAGAAATCACAGGATGAAATGAAAAAGGAAATTGGAATTGAACACTCATCCAATCAACAGGAAAGGATGTGAAAACGCCTCAGAAATAGAATGGAGGAAGTGGAAAAAGAATATCAGATGTGGAAGATAACACAGAACAACTAAAAAGCTCAAGTAGATTATGAAAAATTTAAAAATACACAAAAGTGGAACAACCAGGAAATGTGGGACACTATGAAAAGATCAAACCTCCACATCATAGGGATAGAGGAAGGAGAAGAATCCCAAGAAAATGGTATGGATCAGATCTTCAACAGAATAATAGATGAAAATTTCCCCAAACTAAAAAAGACAAACCCATAAAAATACAAGAAGCACATAAAACTCCAAATAGACAAGATCAGAAAAGAAACTCCAAACACCATATCATAGTTAAAATGCTAGATGCTCCAAACAAAGACAAAATTCTGAAAGCCACAAGAGAAAAACAAGAAGTTACATATAAGGGGAAACCCATCAGAATTTCAGTTGACTTTTCAGCACAAACTATGAAACCAAGAAGAATGTGGACAAAAGTATGCCAAGTGATAAATGACTATAGGTGCCAACCCAGGTTACAATACCCACCAAAAAATGTTGATTATAGTTGAAGGAGAAAGAAAAATCTTCCATGACATAAACAAGTTGATAGAATACATGTCAGGAAAACCAACCCTTCAGAGAATACTTGAAGCAATTCAAAGCCCAAAGGAGAGGAACAACTATCCCAAGACACCTAGAAAGAGAAATTAATAAAAGTATAACTGCAGAAGTAGAAACCTAGACCAAAAATGCAAATGGATAATAAGGTGAAAGGAAGCAACACACATCTCTCAATTATAATCTTAAATATTAATGGACTAAACTCCCCAATCAAAAGACATAGACTGGGAGAATGGATTAGTAAACAGAACCCATCTATATGCTGTCTACAAGAAACCCATCCCACTCTCAAGGATAGTCACCAACTGAAGGTGAAAGGATGGAAAAAAAAAATATTCCAAGCAGATGGTACCAAAAAGAAAGCAGTGAGTTGCATTTTTCTTTTTTTTTGTTCTTTTCGAGGACAGGGTCTTGTAGCCCCCAGCTGTCCTGGAACTCACTCGTTAACCAGGCTGGCCTTAATCACAGTGATCCGCCTGCCTCTTGCCTCCCAAGTGCTAGGATTAAAGGCGTGCGCCACCACGCCTGGCAGGAGTTGCTATTTTAATATCAAACAAAATAGACTTCAAAGTAAAAGTAATCAGAAGAGACAAACAGGGCCATTACATCTTTATCAAAGGAAAAATTAACCATGAAGATTTCACAGTCATGAATATATATGCACCAAACTCTGGTGCACTGAACTTTATAAACACAATTCTCCAGGATCTCAAGGGACAGACTAATCCCAGCACATTCATAGTAGGGGACTTTAATACCCTACTGAGCCCTTTAGACAGGTCAACAAGACAGAGAATAAACAAAGAGACATCTAAACTGAGTGATACAATACAGCAAATGGACCTCACAGACATCTACTGAATATTCCACCCAAACAACAGAGAATACACTCTACTCAGCACCCCACAGAACATTCTCCAAAACTGACCACATACTGGGACACAGAAAAAAAAACCTCAACAAATACAAAAAGACTTAAATAATTTCATGCATTTGATCAGACCACACTGCAATAAAGCTCATTATCAACACCAGGATAAGCCGTACTATCTACAAGAACACATGGAGACTAAAGAACATACTCCTGAATAATAAATGGGTCAAGGAAGAAATAAAGAAATAAAAGCATTCCTGGAACTAAAAGAAAATGACAATACGACACACAAAAAACGATGGGATACTTTAAAAGCAGTCGTAAGAGGGAAGTTTATAACCCTGGGTGCCTACATTAAAAAAACAGAACACAAATAAATGATCTAACACTACAGCAAAAACATTTGAGAGACAACAACAAATGAACCCTAGATGCAACAAACAGGAAGAAATAACAAAAAATAAGAGCAGAAATCAATAAAATAGAAACAAAGAAAACAATACAAAAAAAAAAATCAATGAATCCAAAAGTTGGTTCTTTGAAAGAATAAACAAGATAGACAGACCTCTAGCTTAGTTAACCAAAAGAAAGAAAGAGCAACTCCAAATCAATAGAATTACTGATGAAAGGGGAAATATTACAACTGACAATGAAAAGATCCAGACAATCATACAGGAATACTTCAAAAAACTATACTCTACTAAGTTTGAAAACCTAAGAGAAATGGATGAATATCTGAAATCCTGGGAATCACCAAAGCTTAAACAAGAAGACATTGACAGCTTAAACAGACTCATAATATATGAAGAAATTGAAAATATAATAAGAAACCCCCCCAACTTAAAAAGCCCAGATGGTTTCATGGCAGAATTCTATAAAACATTTAAAGAGGACTTACAACCATTATTACTCAAACTGTTCAGAAGGATCCAAGCAGAGGGGAATCCCCCAAATTCCTTCTAGGAAGCCCACATGCCAAAACCAGGCAAATAGACAAACAAAAAAGAGAACTAAAGACCCATCTTATTAATGAACACAGATGCTAAAATTCTTAACAAAATACTCCAAACCGCATAACAGACCCACATCAAAAAGATCATCCATCATGACCAACTTGGATTCATACCAGTGATGAAGGGATGGTTCAACATATGAAAATCAGTAAATATCATAAAACACATAAAGGACTGAAAGAAAAAATCCACATGATCATCTCAATTGATGCAGAAAAAGCCTTCAACAAAATCCAGCATCCCTTCATGCTTAAAATCCTAGAGGGAACTGGACTGGAGGGATCATTCCTCAACCTATCAAAGCCATATACAAGAAAACCACAGCCAACATCATCCTAAATGGAGACAAGTTAGAATCATTCACTTTAAATGTAGAAACTTGTCAAGGCTGCCCCTTGTCACCACTCCTCTTCAATATAGTGCTCGAAACACTTGCTATGGCAATAAGGTAAGAAAAGGAAATTAAGGGAGTACTAATTGGAAAAGAGGAAGTCAAGCTATGCCTTTTTGCAGATGATATGATAATTTACCTAAGGGATGCTAAAACCTCCACCAGAAAACTCCTAGAAATGATTAAGAGTTTCAGTAAAGTGGCAGGATACAAAATTAACCTAGAAAAATCAGTAGCCTTTCTTTACACCAACAACAAGTAACTGAAGAAGGAATACAAGGAGACCTTCCCACTCACAGTAGCCTCAAAAACAATAATGTACTTAGGAACAAACCTAACCAAAGACACCAAAGATCTCTACAACAAAAAATTTAAATCCCTAAAGAAGGAGATTGAAGAAATCAGAAGATGGGAAGATCTCCCATGTTCATGGATTGGAAAAATTAATATAGTAAAAATATCCATTCTACCCAAATTACTGTACAGTTTCAATGCAATCCCAATTAAAATCCCCAAGAGTTTCTTCACAGGGTTGGAAAAAAATCCTTAAATTCATATGGAAAAACAAAAGACCCTGAATAGCCAAAACAACCCTGAATGAAAAGAGCAGTATAGGGGAGATCACTATACCAGACTTCAAACTATACTATAGGGCTATACTCATAAAAACAGCCTGGTACTGGCACAAAAAACTGACCTGTAGACCAATGAAACAAAACTGAAAGATCCAAACTTGAGCACATACAATTTCAGCTACCTAATATTTCACAAGGAGGCCAAGAAGACTCAATGGAGGAAAGACAGTATCTTCAGCAGATTGTGTTGATGAAACCAGATCACCACTTGTAGAAGAATAAAATTTAATCCCTACTTTTTGCCCTATACAAAAATCAACTCCAAATGGATCAAAGACCTCAACAAGAAACCCAAAACTCTGAAGGTAATAGAAGAAAAAGTTGGCAGCAACCTACAAGACATAGGCTTAAATCAGACAGCTGCACAGGAAATAAGGTCAACAGCTGAGAAGCGGGATCTCATTAAACTCAAAAGCTTCTGTACAGTGAAGGAAACAATCAGGGAAGTGAAGAGAAAACCCACAGAGTGGGAGATAACCTTCATGGCTGATACATCTGACAGAGCATTAACTTCCAGAATATATAAACTACTCAAAAAACAAAGAACCAAGAAAACAAATGACTCACTCAAAAGATGGAGTAAAGAGCTGAACAAAGTCTTCACAAGTGAGGAATTAGAGATGGCTGAGAAACATCTTAAAAAGTGTTCGATGTCGCTAATAATTAAGGAAATGCAAATCAAAACCACTCTAAGATATAATCTCACTCCATTAAGACTGGCTAAGATCAAGAAAACAAATGATACCAAATGCTAGAGAGGTTGGGGAAAGGGGAACACTCATTCACCACTGGTGGGAATGTAAACTCATACAACCACTATGGAAAGCAGTGTGGAGAACCCTTAAAAGACTCAAAATGAGCTTACCACCTGACTCAGTCATACCACTCCTGTGTATATACCCACAAGACTCATCCTACTACAGAGATACATGCACATCCATGTTTATTGCAACTCTCTTCACAACAGCAAAGAGCTGGAACCAACCCAAGTTGCCCTCAACTGATGAATATAAGAAAATGTGATACATCTACACAATGGAGTTATATGCAGCAGTAAAGAAAGATGACATCATGAAATTTTCAGGTAAATGGATGGAACTAGAAGATATTATGTTAAGTGAAGTAATACAGTCCCGGAAAAACAAATGACAAATGGTATTCCCTCATACAGTTTTGTTTTCAGACAACATAATTTTAGTACAGGTGAGACATACACACACACACACACACACACAAACACACACACACACACACACACACACACACACACACACTGAAGCCGTACAAGTTGGAGGGAACAACAACAACAAAAGAACTGGGACAAAAAATAAACAACCATCAAACGACTGAAATAGTGAAGTTCTCCCAAAAACAATAATCCTCTGCTTTGAAAAAAACTCTGGAAAGACTCGGAAAAAGATGCAAGACATGTATGCCAGAATGCATGAACTCTGGTGGGGTGGGGGCATGGAAAGAGAAATGAGTCTAAATTGGATTGAGAAATGACATATGATGTATGAAAAAGTTTAATAACAATAAAATATATTTTAAAAAGAAACTTGAAAGTTCTAGTAAGAAGTCTCTAACTGGCAGTTTTAATACAATATTTTAGGTACAAGTCTCTTTGGAAAATTAGGAGAAATGGCAGAGAAAAAAATTTGTTTCTTTTTAAAATTTGGAAGAGTTCCAATTTGTATTTAAGAGAGAGATGGGCAAGAACCTGAGTGAGCCTGGGTGGGGGTGTGTGTGCAAATTTAGCATAAAAAAAGCTAAGCTCTAGCAGGTAGCTGCTGAAACCAAAACAAGCTGAAAAAACAGTTTTACACAGCTGAACAAGACAGGTTTTTGACACTGGAACCCAAAGTTTTATTTTAGGCCTGTAAAAATTATTAAAAATGTTCCTGAGGCCAAGCTAGAGGCTGAGAGGCTCCTGGCTACAAGAGTATTTAATCCTGTAGCCAGCGCACAGCCATGAAGCTGATGGGCTTTATAGTTAAACTTAGCTGGGAAGCTGCTGGCTTCCACAGACCCCCATGCAAGCTGATGGCTTTGTGAACAAACCTGTGGCTATCCAGGTGAGGAAACTTCCAGCTTCCTCCATGTGTGCAAAACCATGTGGGCCCAATTCACCAGCCGTCCAGCCAGCCAACCAATCGTGGGAACCAGCCCCATGTTTGCACAAAGTAGAAATTAAGAAGGAGAGGAAAAAGTTAATAGCAAAGAATTGGGATAGTGGATTTCCCATACCCAAATTTCTCCAGGATTTCTTTGGGTCCCACGTTTGGGGGTGCCAGTTGTAGTAAGCAGTCATTTTCACAGTTGGACAGGCCATGGAGAAAGCATGGGCATGAAAGCACAACACAAGGACACGTGGCAGGGTGCAAATCCAAATACAACATAGCTATTTATTTAAATGCAGCATCTCATCATATAAGCAGCGTGACATCACCTCCAAGGGGCCAATCCCAGACCCTTGTAGTATCATGTCATCCTAATTCATGGCATAGACAGACAGGTCCTGTGACCCTCATTTGTGACTTGTGCCTCTGGGACAAGCTGGCTGGTAATGTTAGCTCACACACACCTAAGCCCAGATCGGACACACCCACAGTCATGCCTTCTAAATCCTGGGCACCTGGCAGCAAACACACAGAGAGCAGTGCTAAGGACAGGGAAGACAGTGTCTTTGGTATTTATCTTCCATCTACTGGAGTCCACAGGAGGACTAAATGTCAGTTGTCTTCAGATCCTTTATCTATTGCTCAGAGACTAAATGAAATTCCAGAAACAAGTGATAAAAAGCACCTACTGCCGGGTATGGTGGAGCATGCCTTTAATCCTAGCACTCAGCACTCGTGAGGCAGAGGCAGGTGGGATCTTTGTGAGTTCAAGGCCAGCCTGGTCTACAGAGTGAGTTCCAGGACAGCTGGGGCTACAGGGAGACCCTGTCTTGAAAAAAGACAAAACAACAACAACAAAAAAAAAGCAGCTACTAATTTTGTGTGTGAAACTCAGGAGATTTTTATTCTATAGCTGATGTGATTTCCAAAGACGTGGCAAATCAAATGGAGATCTTATTCCTGTTCTCTTCTCTGCCAGTTCTTCCTGCCTAGCAAAAAAATAATATAGAGAAAAGACAAACACATTTTAGAAACCATATACTCAGAAAAACCATGTAAGACAGAAAACTTTTTCTCGGTGACCCTGAAGATGAACTTAGAGAAGGAAGCAACTGCAGCCCCCTCTGCACTTTAGATAGGGGGTGCTTGAGCTCTGGGTAGTTCTCCCATGCCAAATGACACATTTAGTTTTCTATATTTGCCAAGCTATACTCACTGTTCCCACTGTTTATTTGTAGGTTTAATCCTTAACAACAACAACAACAAAATACCATTTGGGGCTAAACAGCGGTTTAACTAGTCTATTGCCTCATCCCTTTTTCAAAACAAACCTCTTTCCCCTCTTTCCCCTCTCCCCTCTTCCCTTTTCCTTCTCTCCCAGGACCTCAAAGCCCCAAAGGAAGAGAAAGCCAAAAGCTAGGCACACTGGAAGGAGCAGCCTCTTAGGCGGGTGGGAGCCTGGGCAGAGGTGACAGGGCAGCTGAGAACACAGGGTGAGGGCTGGGCACATGGTGAATGTGATCACACTTCCTCTCTTTGCCATGCCTTGCAGTGGATTGGGGTAGGGCTCACAGAAGATGTGGGGTGGGCAGCCTGGACCTAACAGTACTTGCCAGGACATCTTTAGCCTAATAAGAGCCTAAGTGGGCACAAGGACCAGGCCAGGCCAATTTCCTCAAGGCCACCAGAAGAGCATGCAAGCTCAGGCATTCACCTTGCTGTCACCATCATTGAGGGTTCCAGATGAGCTACAGCAGTTTCCTCCACAACCATTAGTGCTCATAAAATGTCCAGCTAAAAATAAATAAAAGTTAAATGAATAAATAAAACATCTAGCTACAAGGTACCATTTTCAAAAGAATTGGGGGAAAACATCTTTAAGTTGAATGCAAGATTCATGGACCTAATTTAGCCCAGAGGAGTAACTCTAGAAGAGGGGTAAATGTGCCATTAGAGGTTGTCTGGCATTGGCTCCCGTCCTCCCTTCTGAAAGCCCAAGGGGGCTTCTGATGAAAGTCAAATCTAAGGACATTATCTGTTCTTTGCACATCTGAATATATTGCAGGTTACTGAGGCTACTGACAACAGTCACAATATCAACAGAATGGCTTTTTAGTCTCTATATCTGCTGCCAGTTCTGACAGGTATACTACTCTGAAGGTATACTACTCTAGGCCTTGACATATTTGGCTAAAATGACAGTGTTTACTTGTTGTAAGCTCTTACAAGGATTTTTGTGACCATACTGTGAATTCTTTTTTTAAAATTTTTATTTATTTCTGTATGTGTATGAATGTACTGTCTGCATGCAAGTCTGTGCACCCGTGTCGTGCAATGCCACGGAGGTCAGAAGAGGGTCTTGGATTCCCCTGGAACTGGAGTTCTCCTGAAATTGGAGTTTCAGATGGTTCTCAGCCACCATATGGGTGCTGGGGATCGAACCCGGGTCCTCTGTAAGAGCGGTCGGCGCTCTTAACCGCTAGGCCATCTCTCCAGCCCCATACTGTGAATTCTTAAGTGTCAAGTCTTTCTTCTTAGAATCAAAACAAAACAAATCTTCCTTTCTTTGTTTTTGGATACATCTGTGGTCCAGTCGCAACATCTGGAATCTGTCACATCTAGCTTGTTTTACTAACAAAAAAGATTTCTAATATTAATTTTGTTTTATATACACAAGGATATTTACTTAAACTGAAGTCTGTCTGACATAAAATTCGGTGTGCAGTTTTTGGAAAAAAAAAATCCAGGTTTGCCCCAATTGTGGCTTGAAGCAAAAGGTTTGATGGTACTGGATCTGGAGAAATGTGTTTGTACCTGTCATACTTCCCACAAATACCCATCGAACTTCTGAATGCACCATTAGGAAAGCAGCACTCCTTTCCCAAACAATTAACAGAAATGTCAAGAAAATTAAAATGATTTTAGACTGAAAACATAGCTGGGCAACTTTTCTTCATTTTAAAATCATGTTTTAATTAAATAAGAGTTTTTAAAATTCTTTAAAGCTTTGTATTTTCATATTCTGTGTGCTCAAAATTGTGTTAAGCTTTGCTAGGAGATTAACATTATCCCAATATAAAAAAATCAAAATCCAATTTATGTAGTATTCAATTAAGGCCAAGGTTCATATTTCTAAGATGAAAGTTTATTTGAAGCAAACACTTAAAACAAAAAGGAAATTAAGAAACATGTACTAAGTGGTCCAATTTGCTTTCTTTTAATTGCTTCTTTTGAAATTGCAAACTTAAACTTTACAGATTCTAAAGGTACTTCACATCCCATGTGGAAATCTGAAAAGTTTAAATTGGTCTGAGGAAAATGGACCCATAGACTGAACTTGTAGCCCTGCTTCCTAGAGATGACATAATCTTTGTCTCCATATTCTTTTGCCAATTTACTCTGTTCATCAAGACTCCAAACCAAACCAACAATTTAGAATTGCATTTTTCTAATCTGATAGATATTGTATCATAATGCTTCTCTTCCAGTCTGCTTCTGGAATACCTTAAAATAGTTCCAATCAATCAATCAATCAATCAATAGATCAGTCAACAAATAACAGCAGATCTTCATCAGACTTTATACTTAATATTGTTAAAGAACTGTAGAAAATAATGTATATGGCTGATTTTTATGGAATTTGTAGTCTATGTGCAAGACAAGACAAACATGAAATCATTTTTAAAACAAAATTGGACAATTATTATAATAAATATTTATCTTACCAATTATTAATAAAACACAACTGAGTATGTTGCTTAATCAAGGTTCATCTAATTTCAAGAGCCAAAAGTTTGGTTGAGGATGTAGCTCAGTGGTATAGGATCTGCTTAGCATGTGTTAGACCCTGAGTTAGATTGTTAGCATCACAAAAAAAGAAAGGAAAGGAAAAATACCTACAGTGGTAAACCTTATAGCCAGAGGTAGTGGCACATGCCTGTAAGCCCAGAACTCATGAGTCCAAGGCCAACTCAGATTACATAGTAAGTGCCAGGCAATCTTTGTCTTCATAGTAAGATGAATGAAAGAAAGGAGAGAGGGAGCTCACTAAACAGACTTTATTGGAAAGATGGGGGGAGTATATCATATGGTCTAAGGTTCTAAAGTTCAGCTATACCATAAATCACTAGAGTTTTCTGAGAAATGTTAAATAAGATCATAATAGTAGAAATCAGATTGATTCATCTTAGTGTTCATTCCTACCCAACTGCTATAGCCAGAAGAGGTCATCCGTAGTCTTGAGTTGCCCCAAAGAATAGACATGGTTGATGCTTATTATATAATAGCCATCCCTTCTGCCTTAATAGCAGAAATTAACTATTGGTTTCAGGTGGAAATGTGTTTAAGCCCAAGAGATCAATCAAAAGCAGATCAAGGGGGCTGGGGAGATGGCTCGGCAGTTAAGAGCACTGGCTGTTCTTGCAGAGGACCTGGGTTTGATTTCAAGCACCCACATGGCAGCTAACTATCTCTAACTCCAGTTCCAGGGAAATGTGACATCCTCTTGTAACCTCGGAGGGCATTTCATGATATGGATGCACTTACATGTAGGCAATACACTTATACATCCATGCACATGCATGAACACACACGCAAATGAAAATAATAAAAATGTTTTAAAAGCAGATCAAGGGGCTGGAGAGGTGACTCAGTGATTAAGAGCACTGCTGCTATTGCAGAGGATCTGGGTTTGGTTTCCAGCACCCACCCACACGATGGCTAACTCTCTAACTCTAGTTCCAGGGGGTACATTGCCCATTTCTGTCCTCTATGGACATTGCATGCACATGGTGCACTTACAAACATTCAGGCAAAACATTAATAAACATAAAAGTTTTAAAAATTTAAAAAGATTTTAAAGCAGATCAAGTCAGTCATGATAAGAGCATTTCCTTCCTGGGGCTGGAGAGATGGCCTAGCGGTTAAGAGCACCGACCGCTCTTGCAGAGGACCCGGGTTTGATCCCCAGCACCCATATGGCGGCCGAGAGCCGTCTGAAACTCCAATTCCAGGAGAACTTCAGTTCCAGGGGAGTCCGACGCCCTCTTCTGACCTCCGCGGCGTTGCACGTCACGGGTGCACAGACTTGCATGCAGACAATACATTCATACACATACGGAAATAAATTTTAAAAAAATTAAAAAAAAAGAGCATTTCCTTCCTGTCACATGTGACATACTCAGACTCCTTCTGACCTGGAAGTGACCTCACCATACAGTTCTGGCAATTCAGACACAAAAGGGAACCCATTGGGAAAGATTCCCTTCCACACAAAAGAATTTGTAGGAAGGTAGACATATTCTGCCAATTCTTGTCTCTGCTGCATGAATATAAAATCATGATTCCTAGAGGAATCAATTTATTCGGTCCCATTGAGGCTTCACACAATCATTAGAACTGTTAAATTAGTTAGCTACATAATTAGTCAGTTAGTAGTTTTAAAACTGTTTTATTATGTAGTCGAAGCTAGCCTTAAACTCAGGAGCTTCCTGCCTTAGACACCAAAGTGCTGCAATGACAGGCATGGGACACTATGCCCTGAAAGTTTTTGGTTTTAATCAATATTTTATTTTCACAAGACCCTGTTCTAGTTTGCTTTCATAGCATTATGATGAAAACACTGACCAAAACCAACTTGGGGAGGAAAGGGTTTACTTGGCTTACAGCACAGTCCATCATCAAGGGAAGCCAAGGCAGGAACTCAGGGCAGGAGCCTGAGCACAGACCATGGAGGAATGCTGCTTACTGGTTTGCTCAGCCTACTTTCTTATACAATACAGGACAACCCAGGGGCGGCACTGCCCACAGTGGGATAGACCCTCCCACATCACTCAACAACCAAGGAAACACCCCACAGATATGACCACAGGCCAATCCAATGGAAGCAATTCCCCAGGTGAGGTTCCCTTTTCCCAGGGGTGCCAAGTTGACAATTAAAGCTATCCAACGCAGGCACCCAGTTGCCCAAGTCAAAAAGAACATCTAAAATATCAAGTATCTCTTCTATGATGGTGGCAGGGGTAGGATCTTTCAGAAGAAGCTGTAAGGAAAGGCAGGAAGAAAATTTTTGGTATGTGATGTACTCTGCATATGCCAGGGAGGGTGCTAAGCACCATATACCAATATTTCCATTTATTCTACACTTTCTCTGAAATTCTAATGTAAAATAATATTATCTCCCTTTGTAAATGAGAAAAATGGAACTTCAAAGATGGCAAATAGCTTGCCAAGCATCTTTATGTACAGAGCCTGAGATGGCATTAACCCAACACAAATCTAGAGACTTGCTGTTCTCCCCCTCCACCTCTTGGTCCAGAATTACATATCGCGTGCCACATTACTGAAGTGGCTACAAGAGAAAGGAAGGACAGACAATGTCATACACTGGATCTTCAATAATAGGTCAGAGAACAAATAGAAAGGCAGAATAGAACTCAGGATGAAACAAAGCTGGAAGAGTATCCTCAAGGGAGTGAGCACAGGCAGCTGAGTAAAGTCAATAGAATCAAAATGTATGATATACTTGAAAGAAGTTGTCTATATTAGACCTGTTTTAAGGGAACCCGTTGAAACAGTCTTATGAGCACTATTACATAGGGAAGAGGCATCAGAGTTCTAACAGCCAAACTGAATGGCTTAAATGTAACATAACAATGTTGGTATTGGGAACCCTGGTAGATTTGAGGACAGAGAAAAAGATCAACATGTTGGCGGCAGAAGGTGCAGGAGATTTGAGGCAGAGGCACACTGTGAAGTGAGCATGACCTATTGTTTTTAAAGCCAGGTTGTGTCTTAACTGTCTAAACTCAACTGGTGGGAACAGAAAGGAACATGGCAGAAAATCAGTTTAAAGGAAAACTAATAAAACCTGTTAGCTGACAAGATACGCAAAATGTCAAAAGAATGTTTCTTTCGATGGTCCTTTTTTTCTGAAGCATGTGGATTCTCTGCATGTCTTTTCCTTCTACACTCGTTTTCTTTCAACAGTGTGCTATTATTCTGTCTCCTCACTTCCTTTATCACGTTGGCTGGAATGCTAAACTGCAGCTACATTAAACAACACTTCTGCCAAAAGTGTTCTGAAATTAATTACATAGGATGGGGGGTGGAGAACCACAGAGAAGAAAAAGAAAATCTTAGCTTCTCCATTTTCAGGAGCCAGGTTACTGTAGAGCCTTTCCTGCCAGTCTCTGGATGCTGACCCCATGAGTGTTCCCATTTGATAGTTCACGTTTTTCCTATGCAGATATGCTGACTCTAATGTAGGGGGAGGGACAGAAAAAGCTGCTGTGTCGCAGCACATGGTTGCCCTCATCTCATCAAACTTCCTTTGAACTGTAGATTGCCATCTGAGATGCAATACACAGGGAGATTTATCAGTGATTAAGACTGCATATTGGGGCTGGAGAGATGGCCTAGCGGTTAAGAGCGCCGACCGCTCTTACAGAGGACCCGGGTTCGATCCCCAGCACCCACATGGCGGCTGAGAACCGTCTGAAACTCCAATTCCAGGAGAACTCCAGTTCCAGGGGAATCAGACGCCCTCTTCTGACCTCCGCGGCATTGCACGACACGGGTGCACAAACTTGCATGCAGACAGTACATTCATACACATACGGAAATAAAAAAAAAAAAAAAAAAAAAAAAAAAAGACTGCATACTGCTCATACAGAGGACCCAAGTTCAGTTCCCAGCATCCACATGAAGCAGTTTGTCTGTAACTCTATCTTCAGGAAATCTGACACCCTCTTCTGGCCTTCACAACAGGCCCCTTTACTCATTTGCATCTAAACACACACACACACACACATCAATCAATCGGTCAATCAATCAATCTTAAAATATAATAAATACAGAAGGTCCCAAGAAATCACACCTAACAGTTCTCTTTAGAAATTCCTTACAGTCCCAAAATATGTTTGAAATTGAGTGTGCTGGAGAGCTTTAGTGTCAACTTGACACAACTAGGTTGAAGGAGCCTCAATTGGGGAATTGGCTCCATTGGACTGGCCTATGGCCACATCTGTGGAGAACTGTCTTGATTGTTGAGTTATGTGGGAGGGCCCAGCCCACTGTGGGTGGTGCCACCCCGGGCAGGTTTTTATACACAGTATAAGCAAGCAGGCTGGGCATGGGCCAGGGGAGCAAGCCAGTAAACAGCATTCCTCCATGGCCTGTACTTCAGCTCCTGTCTCCAGGTTCCTGCCCTGAGTTCCTATGCTGGGCTCCCTAAGTGATGAACTGTGACCCAGGAGATGTGAGGCAAATAAACCCTTTCCTCCCCGAGTTGGAATTGGTCAGGGTGTTTTGTCACAGCAATTGAAGACTAACTAGAACAGTGAGGGATATAAGGAACATCTGGTTTGGGTGGCGAATGCCTCCTAAGGCTCTATGCCTTAATGGACTGTATCCAGAGTGGCACTGTGGGAATTGCTATTGACTTTTGGGAGCTGAAATAGAGTGGTAGGTCCTTGGGTTGCTGGAGGCATGCCTCCCAGTGGGATTGTGGGGCCTCGGCCCATCTCTTTGTTTATGGATCATGACTAAAGTTGCTGGGTCTGGTGGCTCATGCCTTTAGTCCCAGCAGTAAAGACAGAGGCAGGTGTATCTTTGTGACATTGATGTCAGCCTGGTCTAAATAGTGATTTTTGGGCCAGCTGGGGCTAGAGGGAGACCCTGTCTCAAAAAGACAAAAAAAAAAAAGAAGAAAAAGAAAAAGTGGTCTGGTTTTGTTTGGCTGTGATCTGTGATGCATCACTCTTACCAGGACCCCTAAGGAAAGGGGCCATGTAATCTTAGACTGGAACCCCAAGAAACTGATCCAAAAACAAAGCCTTTTCTCTTTATAAGTTAATTACCTCAGGTATTTCATCACAGCCAGTTAATACAGTGTAGGTAGAGAATCCATGATAAACAAAGCTGTGCTTACTATGTACATGGTCTGACAGGTCACAGCCCTCAGAAGAATGAATGGCTGCTTATGGACCAGGTTAAGAATTAAGAATGAATGGCTGTTTCTCTGGACCAGGTGTTAGACCTTTAACCCCCCTTTTCCTGTGAGATAATCTGTGTTTAATGAGACATGGGGGTGGGAGACAAGACAATTACATTCCTTCTGGGGGAACTCCCTCAGACTGACTCAGGGAAAGCTCTTCTTGCAACTGAGAGGGGAAAGGGGATATGGGGGAGCAGGGTAGGAAGTCAGGGAAACCTTAAAACTGCACCTTGGGTTCAATGCACTCAGCATGTCAGGGGAGTGTTTATCTCTTTGTGTTTACCCTAGGAAAATATTCATATGGCTCCAATGACATCCGCTCACTGTAAATTATTTGTAACAGTGTGTGCTGGATAGCTTTAGTGTCAACTTGACACACCTGGGAGAGGGAGCCTCAACTGGGGAATTGGTGCCATTGGACTGGCCTGTGGCCACATCTGTGGAGTATTGTCTTGATTGTGGAGCAGTGTGGGAGGGCCCAGCCCACTATGGGTGGTGCCACCCTGGGCAGGTTGTTGTGTACGTTATAAGAGGGCAGGCTGGGCATGGGCCAGGGGAGCAAGCCAGTAAGCAGCATACCTCCATGGCCTGTGCTTCAGCTCCTGCTTCCAGGTTCCTGCCCTGGGCTAAGTGATGAACTGTGACCCAGGAGATGTGAACTGAATAAACCCTTTCCTCCCCAAGTTGGTGTCGGTCAGAGTGTTTTGTCACAGCAATGTAAGACAAACTAGAACACAGTGAAAAAGTAGAAATACCCTAAAGGCCCTTAACAGAGTTGATTACTAACTCTGGTATACCATGTTGTACCAAAGCATGCCATATGTAAAAGTGATTAAGAAAATCTATACACTGACATTAGAAATTTCTGAGTTACATTATTAAAGGAAAAAAATCAAGCTGTCTAACTGGGTGAGGTGGCTCATGCCTGTAATGTCAGCACTTGGGAGGCTAAGGCAGGAAGACTACAACAAATTCAAAGCCAGCCTGGGCTACATGCTCCCTTACCCATGTTCCTGTAGGGAACCCTCACCCATGCTCCTGTAGGGAACCCCTCACCCAAACTCCTGCAGGGAATCCCTCACCCATGCTCCTGCAGGGAATCCTTCATCCATGCTCCTGCAGGGAACCCCTCACCCATGATCCTGCAGGGAATCCCTCACCCGTGATCCTGCAGGGAATCCCTCACCCGTGATCCTGCAGGGAACCCCTCACCCATGATCCTGCAGGGAATCCCTCACCCGTGATCCTGTAGAGAATCCCTCACCCATGCTCCTGCAGGGAATCCTTCACCCATGCTCCTGCAGGGAATCCCTCACCCATGATCCTGCAGGGAACCCCTCACCTGTGCTCCTGTAGGGAACCCCTCACCCATGCTCCTGTAGGGAACCCCTCACCCATGATCCTGTAGGGAACCCCTCACCTGTGATCCTGTAGGGAATCCCTCACCTGTGATCCTGCAGGGAATCCCTTACCCATGATCCTGTAGGGAATCCCTCACCTGTGCTCCTGCAGGGAACCCCTCACCCATGATCCTGCAGGGAATCCCTCACCCAAACTCCTGCAGGGAACCCCTCACCCATGCTCCTGTAGAGAATCCCTCACCTGTGATCCTGCAGGGAACCCCTCACCTGTGTTCCTGCAGGGAACCCCTCACCCATGCTGCTGTAGGGAACCCCTCACCCATGCTGCTGTAGGGAATCCCTCACCCATGCTCCTGTAGGGAATCCCTCACCCATGATCCTGTAGGGAATCCCTCACCCATGATCCTGTAGGGAATCCCTCACCTGTGCTCCTGTAGGGAACCCCTCACCTGTGTTCCTGCAGAGAACCCCTCACCTGTGATCCTGCAGGGAATCCCTCACCCATGATCCTGCAGGGAATCCCTCACCCATGATCCTGTAGGGAATCCCTCACCTGTGCTCCTGTAGGGAACCCCTCACCTGTGTTCCTGCAGGGAACCCCTCACCTGTGATCCTGCAGGGAATCCCTCACCCATGATCCTGCAGGGAATCCCTCACCCATGATCCTGTAGGGAACCCCTCACCTGTGTTCCTGTAGGGAACCCCTCACCTGTGTTCCTGCAGGGAACCCCTCACCTGTGATCCTGCAGGGAATCCCTCACCCATGATCCTGCAGGGAATCCCTCACCCATGATCCTGTAGGGAATCCCTCACCTGTGCTCCTGTAGGGAACCCCTCACCTGTGTTCCTGCAGGGAACCCCTCACCTGTGATCCTGCAGGGAATCCCTCACCCATGATCCTGCAGGGAATCCCTCACCCATGATCCTGTAGGGAACCCCTCACCCATGATCCTGTAGGGAACCCCTCACCTGTGTTCCTGCAGGGAACCCCTCACCCATGCTGCTGTAGGGAACCCCTCACCCATGCTGCTGTAGGGAATCCCTCACCCGTGCTCCTGTAGGGAACCCCTCACCCATGCTCCTGTAGGGAACCCCTCACCCATGCTCCTGTAGGGAACCCCTCACCCATGCTCCTGTAGGGAACCCCTCACCCATGCTCCTGTAGGGAACCCCTCACCCATGCTCCTGTAGGGAACCCCTCACCCATGCTCCTGTAGGGAACCCCTCACCCATGCTGCTGTAGGGAACCCCTCACCTGTGCTCCTATAGGGAACCCCTCACCCATGCTCCTGTAGGGAACCCCTCACCCATGCTGCTGTAGGGAACCCCTCACCTGTGTTCCTGTAGGGAACCCCTCACCCATGCTCCTGTAGGGAACCCCTCACCCGTGCTCCTGCAGGGAACCCCTCACCCATGCTCCTGTAGGGAACCCCTCACCCATGCTCCTGTAGGGAACCCCTCACCCATGCTGCTGTAGGGAACCCCTCACCCATGCTCCTGTAGGGAACCCCTCACCCATGCTGCTGTAGGGAACCCCTCACCTGTGCTCCTGTAGGGAACCCCTCATTGGTTCACCAAGGTAGTCTTGGGTGGAAACATTTCTCTGGCCTATAACTTGTATTCTATCTTGGACATTTATTCACATCTCTCCAGGAAAAACTGAAGCAACAACAAGTAAAATATTCCCTGTAACTACAGATATAAAGCATAAATATAAACAATCTACAAGTACAGAAGTACCACATATCCTCTACTTGAACAAGTATTTTCTATAAGTATAAATACCAAATATAAATGCATAAAAGGGAATATCTGGAAAAATGCCTGAACTAATTCACACCAACCTACCGAAGTGGCTATCTCAGCAGGGGTCTGGAATGAAGAGTTAGTGGTCAAAAGGGACTTGAACTTTTGATAGGGTCTCTGTGTAGCTCCAGCTGGCCTGGAACAAACTATACAGACCAGGCTGGTCTCAATCTCAGATGTCCTGTCTCTGCCTCCTGGCTGCTGGAATTAAAAGCCTGTATCACCATGCCCACACTGCTTTGAATTATTTTTAAGAAAGGAAAACAGGAGATCTCCTGAGGCCAGCAGAAGGAAGAGCAGAAAGCAGGTAGGGACTGGGTGCCTCAGCAAGGCTGATTGTTGATCCTTTAATCCAGCTGTCTTTGGCTTGATTGGCTTTTGTGGCTGTGGGGGCAGAGTTATCCTCCCAGCCGGTATTAAAGGTGGGGTTGTGTGACTCTTGAGATCTGAGATCAACTGAGGCCAGCGGAAGGTACCCCCACACACCCTCACACCCACCCCCGCCAACTGGGATTACGAAGGCATCTGAAGGAGGCAAGCAAAGCAAGCCTTCAACACAGTGAAGAGGCATTTAGGACTCACATTGGAATACAGGCAAGGAGAAGCCCATATGCCAGGATCACGAAGAAGAGACAACACTGGAAAGGGGCAGGATAATCCCATGCCAAGCTCTACCTTTTGGAGAGGAGCTATGAAATGAAAACCTTGCCACTTGCCACAACGACCACGCCATATGTCCACATTCCTGTGAGGCATAGCAACCCTATGAACTCACGCCACCAAATAATGAGATACATGCACGGCCATTGTTTTTAATTTCAGCATCCCTCTTCACAATAGCAAGGGAGCTGGAACCAACCCGGGTTGGTTCCAGCTCCCTTGCTATTGTGAAGAGGGATGCTGAAATTAAAAACAATGGCCGTGCATGTATCTCATTATTTGGTGGCGTGAGTTCATAGGGTTGCTATGCCTCACAGGAATGTGGACATATGGCGTGGTCGTTGTGGCAAGTGGCAAGGTTTTCATTTCATAGCTCCTCTCCAAAAG
>VZQC01005317.1:2551939-2752160 GCA_009823505.1 Rhizomys pruinosus | reverse complement strand
AAATGCCCCTCAACTGATGAGTGGATAGAGAAAATGTGGTACATCTACACAATGGAGTTCTATGCAGCAGTAAAGAAAGACGACATCACGAGCTTTGCAGGAAAATGGCTGGAGCTAGAGGACATCATGCTGAGTGAAGTAACACAGTCCCAGAAAAACAAACGACGAATGGTATCCCTCATCTGTGTATGCTAGTGCCAATTACCTAGTTGTAAGTATTTCTCTCAGGGCCCCCTGAGCTTTTGTCCAAAGCAGTTGGGCGTAATGCATATTGGAAACAACAATAACAACAACAACAGAAAGGACTGCATCAAAGAACTGACTGAAACGGTGAACTTCTGCTCAAAACAGTCAACTTCTTCATGGAGAATATTGAGAAAGACTGAGAAAGAGATGAAAAGCATGTTTGGCAGAATGCATGAACTCTGGCAGGGTGGGGGAATGGGCAGAAACATGGGTGTAGATTTGTTAAACAAAATAAATTTCTGTGAAAAAAAAAAAAAGACAAACAGCAACAAGAAGCTGGGCATGGCTGTGTGTATCTGCAACCCTAGCTTTGAGATGCAGACAGACATCCTGAGAGTTCACTGACCATCCATCTAACCTAGACAAAAAAGCAAGCTTTTGGTTCAGTGAGGTACCTTGTCTCAAGACTTATAATAAGGCAGAGAATAAAAGAGGAAAAGACTAGATGTCCTGCTCCGGTCTCTCCACGTGGGTGCATGTGCACACCCACACCCACACCCACACATTATTACACCACAGACAAAAACAAAACAAACCCCAAATAAAACAAAAAAATCAAACTTTTTTTTTTTTGGTCTTTTTGAGACAGGGTCTCCCTGTAGCCTCAGCTGTCCTGGAACTCACTCTGTAGATCAGGCTGGCCTTGAACTCACAAAGATCCACCTGCCTCTGCCTCCCAAGTGCCGAGAGCCTATTACAGAAACCAGATGTTAAGGGTTGGGGATAAAAAAAAAAAAAAAAGAAAGAAAGGAAAACATAAAATAAGGGGGCTGGAGAGATGGCCTAGCAGTTAAGAGCACTGACTGCTCTTGCAGAGGACCCAGGTTTGATCCTCAGCACCCACATGGTGGCTGAGAATAGTCTTTAACTCCAGTTCCAGGAGAATCCAATGCCCTCTTCTGACCTCCACAGCATTGCTCGACAGGGGTGCACAAACTTACATGCAGACAGTACATTCATTCACATAAAAATAAATAAATAACAAATAAATACTAAGGAAGTGAAGATGAGAGTGGCCAGAGATCCAAAACTGAAGGCGTTCTGCCAGTCTCTTCTCCTTGCCTCTTTCCCATGTGTAACAGCTGCTCCTGTGACATGCACAACTTTGCTTAAGGATGCCTTGATGCAGAAATCATAACCCCAAAGTGACTAGGAAGAACATGTAGCTCAATAGAGAGCCAGTGGTGTGGACCAAAGCCAAGGTAAGGTTGATGTTTCAAACATTTTAGATTTGATCCCAACACTTGGAAAAGTCCTAGGAAGGTTATTAACATCAAGGAAGAAAATGTGGGAATTTCCTCTCAAGTGGGTAGCCTCCTCAATTATCTGGCATAGGTCAGTATCTCTTATGGATTAAATGTATCCCTCAGAGTTCATGCATTGGAAACTTATCCCCAATGGAATAGTGTTGAGTATTTTAAGATGTGCTTTGTTCCTTAAGAGATGACTAAATTAATGTCATTATCATAGGAGTGAGTGAATTTCAGTGCTGTGAGTTCCTATTGAAAGGATATGTTTGGTGGATGTGTCTGGTGCACTCTTCCCTGTTTTTGCTGGGGCCCCATTCCTTCTTGCATTATTCTCTTGCCCTTCTGTCATGGGATCACACAGAGGAAGTCCCTCATCAGGTGTTGGCACTTCAATATCAGATACCACAGACTCTAGAACTATGAGAAATAATCACTTTTTAAATGAATTATTCCACCCCAGGTATTCTAGTCCACAAAGTGGACTGCCATGTGTGGGGCTGGATAAATCCATTATGGTTAAGTATAACCTGAGAACCTTCTAGTAGATTTTACCCCTGAAAACCTAGAAGGCCTGCAGGAGATAAGCCGCTTTCAATCATCATATCAGACATCAGGCATCTGCAGCCCAACCCCCAGGGGACTGTAGCTAGAAGAGTAGCATTCCCAAGCCTTATCCCTCCTGAGGCATGCCCACCCTGTCCTCCGGAAGAAGGTGGCACAAGCCATAGGCTTATCTGGGCGGGTACAGTAGTTTTCCTGCCATAAAACTTAGTCATTGCAGAATTCACATATGCTTCTCCTCTGTCCCACCACCTCCTGGTCAAAGAGCCCAACAAAAGATTATCTAAGTGCTTAAACCCCTGCAATAAATGAGTTTTGCTTGCTGATGCAACTCCCAGGTCTCTTTCTTCAGACCTGTTTGAGTTTATCACTGTCTCAGGGACCACTCTATCCCCTCCAACTTCTCTCCTTGTGCCCCCAGAAGTTGAGCCACCGCCGGGCAGGACTGCCATACTTAGGGCCGAGAGGCTGGTGACCTGAGAGGCTGGAACCTCACAACATGGAGGAAGCCAAAAGCCTTATCTGTTCAAGCCATAACAAAATTGCATGCCACAAAGTACCATGAGATGAATGAGATTCATTCAAGTTGACTACCCCTCTACAACAACAATCACCATTTCTCCAAGTTCTAATAAGTGCTCATTTTTATCTGAGACTTCATCAGAATGACCTTTATTATCCAATAATCTGCTCACAAAGACCTGAGCATTTTCTATGACAACAGAAACTTCTTCTACAGCTTTTATCCTTTCCTGTTGTGCATTTACCCAAATCACCAATATGGAGTCAGCTCTGTCAGAGCAACGGACTTGAAAACTTCTAGCCTCTACCCATTATCTATTCCCAAAGGTACTTCCACATTGTCAGGTATTTATCATGGCAACAGCTCACTCTGTAGCAACTTTTTTTGTCTGTTTGGACTGCTATAACAAAAACTCCTTAAACTGAGTGGCATTATAGACAAAAGTTTACTTGTCAGAGTTCTGGAGCATAGGAGGTCCAAGGCAAGGGTGTAGACATGGTCAATATTCTGTGAGGGCATTTCTGGTTTCCAGGCTGCCAACTGTCTGCTGTGTCACATTAGTAAGTGAACAACTGAGCTCCCGTGGGCTCTGCCCTCATGATCTAAACATCTCCTTAAGACACCATCCCCTGTATTGCCACGTTAGGAGCTAGGATTTCATTATGAGTAGGGGCAGGGCAACATAAATCTTCAGATCCCAGCAGTTGATTTGGTTCAAACTTGGGATTTTTTTTGGTCTTTTTTGAGACAGGATTTCCCTTTAGTCCCAGCTGGCCTGGAACTCACTATGTAGACCAGGCTGGCCTTGAACTCAGAGATCCTCCTGCCTCTGCCTCCCGAGTGCTGGGATTAAAGGCACGCATCAAACTTGGGCTTTGTCTCACTTTGACAGATTATTTGAAGTCCTGAGCTTAACCCAACTATTAATGTATATATGACAAAAAGGACAAGCACTTTGTTAAATGAGAAAAGACCTCAAAGCTGCCTCCTTTGTCATGAAAATCAAAGATTTAGCACAGGACTTTGTATTAGTCCTTTCTTCCTCTAGATAGCTTTGAAATATGTGACAGAGGCTGAGAAACAATCTAAAGCCAGACTGGGTTTAAGTCTCTGATACTTAGCAGTAGTGTAAGCTTTGTTATCATTGCTTTCCTGTCTGTAAAATGAGAACAGCAGCACCTATGGGGCTGAGGAAATCCCTCAGTAGTTCCAGGAAGGCTCCACACATCTTTACTGGTCTTCACACGCATATGAAGGTAGGCACATCCACATATACATGTGCACATATATACCAGGGCACAAACATACAAAATAATAACAGATAAGATTATATAAGGATTAAATAAATGTAAGCAATATAGCTATAATAACGCCCCGCACATAAATGGTTTATCAGTATCAGGGCCTATTGTCACTATTGTTACTTTTTAAAAATTTCTTTTTTGCTGTTTTTTGTTTCGTTTTGTTTGAGACAGGGTCTCCCTGTAACCCTGTAACTCTCTATGTAGACCAGACTGGCCTCAATCTCACAGAGATCCACCTGCTTATGCCTCCTGAATGCTGGGATTAAAGATATGTACCACTGTGGCTCCAGGAAACCTGTCTCAAAAAATAAGCATGGGTCACCACATCTAGCTATTTCTTTATCACTTATTTATTTTTATTATTGTTACTTTAACAAGTCAATCACTTTTCAGAGTTACATGTCTAAACAAATCTTATGAGGCTACTTTGAGTATTAGGTCAGGTTGGTTCAGACTGAAAACAAAATTCAAACAATCTGCCTAGGAAAGTATTGAATGAATAAACAAGATGCAATAACCAGAGTTAAAGGTGGGCACCAAGGGCTCGTGATATAAATCAAGTATAAGATGAGGCACTATGCCTGAGGTTTAAGTGGACTTAGCTCTGATCCCAGCTCACATGCAATGGAAACAGCACAGATCTCTTGACATCTCCCTAGGAATCCTGAGAGTAAGATTTATGGTCTTGCAGGTTACTTCTGGATCCAAGTTTCTGTTCCTGCTGAATTATTTCATCTCTGGATTATCTTGCTGCCCACAGTCCTTGTCTGTATTATATTTCAACACAGAGGGAAAGAAGACTCTTTTCTTGACACTGCTCACAAAACATTAGCGGTGGTGTAAAGCTTTTGTGAACATGGTAAACCCTTACCGGAGTTTGGAAACGAGAGAGGGACATGAGGCTATATAATCATAAAGAGCCATAATGTTTCAGCTGTGAGTTTTCATCTTAAAAGCACTTTGGCTGACCCCACTCATCACCTATTTCAGTCAAACAATTGGCACAGACATTTTGGCTGATTTAAGTGAGGAAAAAACTCTTTAAAATTAACTGGGTAGTTAGGGCTGGAGAGATGACTCTGCAGTTAAAAGCATATACTGTTCTTGCAGAGAACCTGAGAGAACTCAGTTGGGGGTGGCTCACAGATGCCTGTAACTTCAGCTCAAGAGGATCAAAAGCCCTTTTCTGGACCCTTGGGCACCTGCACTCACATACACATGTGCACAAACACACATGCAGGCACTGATATACATAAAATATTATAAAAAAGAAAATCTCAGATAGGAATGAAGAAGCATGTTAGAAGTCTTTGTTTCCAGAAAGGATACACAAAACTGCATGCAGATTTCATCACAGGAAGAAGCCTTAGCCACCGCCACTGGGCCCTTAACTGTATCACTGCTTATGACTCTCAGGTCTCGATGTCCCCTGTGCCACCACCCTTCTCCAGGATGTATTCTCCACAGTTCTTGCTTTAAGCCATAATTAATTTAATTAATTCTGTCTTCAAAATTTAAGGTGGGTGCAATGGCAGCTGTGTTTGGAGGGTCACATGTCTGCCCACCTGCAAGAGAGAAAGGAGTAGTCTCTTGTGAGGGGCTCTCAAATCCAGGGACCAATGTTTCTGTTGCAATGCTCTGTGAACTTCAATTACCTATAAGCCATTTGGAGAGGGTGTAAAATTCAGATTCGGACTCAACTGGATCAGAGTGGAGCCTGCTGTATCTGAGTGGTGCGCTGGTCTGAGAAGCAAGGCTCTACTGTACCACCTTTTCAGACATGGCTGAATCCTGAAGCAACTTAAGACACATGGCTTATCAAAAAAAAAAAAAAAATCCTGAAACTAGGTCTCACCTTCCCATCTTCTAGCTGGTCTCGGGTGAACCATGGGCATATGAATTTTAAACACTTCTCAGATGATTCAGATGTGCTAGAATAGCACCTTTCACTGCAGGATTCAACTGCTTGTCACTTTGCAAGGTTATTTCTTTTCTCCAGATTCCAAAATTTCCACTTTCTCTGTCTTGCTAGGTTTTCCTTTTGAAATTCAATTATTCTAATTCATTATGCAGAATCTTACCCCTACTGCCTTGGGTCTATTCCAATCTGACAAGTTTAAACATTTTGGTAATTTGGTTCCCAAAAAGTATAATCTGCTGCCTTAAGAAAGTGTGATCTGGGCTGGAGAAATGGCTCAGCCGTTAAGAAAACTTGCTGTTGTTGCAGAGGACCTGGGTTTGATTCTTAACACCCACGTGGCAGCTAAAAACCATCTGTAACTCCAGTTCCAGGGGATCCAACACTCTTCTGGCCTCTGTTGACGTTGCATGCACATGGTGCACTAATATACATGCAGGCAAAACACTCATACACATACAATAAAAATAACAAATTATTAAAAAAAACAACAATGTGATCTGGTGGGGCACATGTGGTTTAGTTGAAATTTTAATGCTTCTATATTTAATGTTCATTGCTTGAAAATGTAACTAACACAATGAGACTGTTTTCACAGATATTCCTCAAGACAAGTCAAATAAAAACTATAAAAAGTAGCCAAACATGGCCTTTAATCCCAGCTCTTAGGAGGCAGAGGCAAGCAGATAGATCTCTGTGAGTTTGAGACCAGCCTGGTCTATACAATGAGTTCCAGGCCAGCCAGGAATACATGGTAAGACCATGTCTTAAAAAATACATGTGTTGGGGGCTGGAGAGATGGCCTAGCGGTAAAGAGCGCCGACCGCTCTTACAGAGGACCCGGGTTCGATCCCCAGCACCCACATGGCGGCCGAGAACCGTCTAAAACTCCAATTCCAGGAGAACTCCAGTTCCAGGGGAATCCGAGACCCTCTTCTGACCTCCGCGGCGTTGCACGACACGGGTGCACAGACTTGCATGCAGACAGTACATTCATACACATACAATAAATAAATAAAATTAATAAAAAAAAATAAAAAAAAAAATACATGTGTTGAGCCGGGCATGCCTTTAATCCTAGCACTTGGGAGGCAAAGGCAGGCGGATCTCTGTGAGTTCAAGGCCAGCATGGTCTACAGAGCGAGTTCCAGGACAGCCAGAACTCTAAGGAGACCCTGTCTCAAAAAGACCAAAACAAAAAAAAAAAGACCAAACCAAAATGTGTATTTGTATGTTTACATATGTACATATGTGTGTGTGTGTGTGTACATATCTAAGTTTCCTAGGTTTTGCGAAGATGCAACCTGCATAAATGTTTAAAAGTGTTAACCCTGGGCCAAAGAGATGGGTTAGTGAGTACAGGTCATCTGCTGCTAAACCTGAAAGCCTGAATTCGATCCCTGGGACCCTCATGGTAGAAGGAGGGAATTGACTCCCACAAGTTGTCCTCTGATCTCCATATGTATTCCACTGCATGTACACAGAACCCCCCCCCCAAAAAAAAAGTAAAAAGAGTCGCCAAGATAGCTGCACAGGTGAGAAGGAGTCTGAATTCAGGGATATGGCTCATGAGAAAGGGTGGGCCTATGGGTCACAGACTGCTACACATTGCAGTGAGAACACCCAGGGTCAGTTCAAAGCCCAGCTGCAGCAGGAATTGGAAGCCCAGTAGAAGTACATTGTGACTGTGCCCTCAGGCATGGTTGATGAGGGGGCACGTTGGATCACTGTGGCCAGCTGGCTGCACCAGGGCAATAGACCATGTCCTCAGTCATTCCCACTGTGTCTTCCTGCCTTCTCACATGCTGAGTCTGGCCTGCTGCGCCTTCTACACCCTCTACAGGATTTCCTGGCAGTCTGAGTCTTACTACAAGTCCAGGTAGAGTATGAGGCCTATAACCTGTCAGGCCTGCTTCTGCACATGCTCGCCTCCACACCAGTGGTGCTGGTGCAGAAGGACGAGCTGCACAGGAAGAGACTGTACTCCCTCCTTAACAGCACAGGCTGCCCTGGTGTGCTTTGTAAGGAAGGGTTCTGAGCCTGACACCAGCCCTATGACTGCAGAAAGCAGGACTCAGAGTAGAACCACATGACCCACAGGACACCGAGTGTTGCAGCAACACTTTGGGCTTGCTGTGAGACAGTACCTGTGAAGATGATTGGTTAAATACATCAGGGAAAAAAAAAAAAAACAGATCATGGGTGTAGCAAGGTTTATTCAGCTCATTACACTAAGATGTCTATTTCCATAATCCAAGAGTGGGTCTGAGGGTGTGGAAGTCTCAGCAACGGAACGTGGATGGAGGCCAAAGCTGCTTCCTGAGGGGCGTAAGCATGCTGGGGAGGAGCAGGGTCTTACCTACACCATTCAGAAGCAACCAGAAGCTACTG
This sequence comes from Rhizomys pruinosus, assembly GCA_009823505.1. Taxonomy (NCBI): domain Eukaryota; kingdom Metazoa; phylum Chordata; class Mammalia; order Rodentia; family Spalacidae; genus Rhizomys; species Rhizomys pruinosus. The sequence goes on along the minus strand of VZQC01005317.1, from coordinate 2,743,967 downwards.
GCCATTAAAATTAGGAGAATTTATATATAATAAAAATAATAATCATATTTCTATTAACAGTCTCTGGAAGCTGAGGAAGCAACATAGAAATTTATTTCTGAGCTAGTATGAATTATGCTACTAATTTTGCCACATTGATTTTTGTCAATTTTGATCTGAACAATAATTTTTCCTTGATTTAAGTGATGTTTTCATAAGATTTCAAGAAAATGCCAGAGCTGGCTCCATGGTTAAGAGCACTCACTGCCCTTGTAGAGGACCTGGATTCGATTCCCAGAACTCACATGATGGCTAACATCCATCTCTAACTCCAGTTCCAGGGGATCCAACACCCTCTTCTGATTTCCCCATGCATTCCATGACACAAGTGCACTTACATACATACAGGTAATATACTCATACGCATAAAATAAAAATACTTTTTTACATTTTTTTGAAATACAGAATATTCTTTTTTATTTATTTATTTTTATGTGTATGAGTGTACTGTCTGCATGTACGTTGGTGTACCTGTGTCGTGCAATGCCGTGGAGGTCAGAAGAGGGCATCGGATTCGTATTTGATGGAGTTAAAGACGGTTCTTAGCTGCCGTGTGGGTGCTAGAAATCGAACCGAGGTCCTCTGCAAGAGCAGTCAGCGCTGAGCCATCTCTCCAGCCCCTAAAAATAATACTTTTAAAAAGGAAAATGCTGGGGCTGGAGAGATGGCCTAGCGCCAACTGCTCTTGCAGAGGACCCAGGCTTGATCCCTAGAACCTACATGGCAGCTGAGAACCATCTTTAACTCCAGTTCCAAGGGAATCCAACACCCTCTGTGGCATTGCACGACATGGGTGCACAAACCTACGTGCAGACAGTACATTCATACACATAAAAAAAATAAATAAAAATTTTTAAAGCTTTTTTTTTTCTTTTTTAATGTACTGTCTGCATTGCATGTAGGTCTGTGCACCCATATCATGCAATGCCACATTGAAGAGGGTGTCAGATTCCCCTGGAACTGGAGCCAAACACGGTTCTCAGCTGCCATGTGGGTGCTGGGGATCGAACCCGAGTCCTCTGCAAGAGCACTTTGTGCTCTTAACTGCTAGGCCATCTTTCCAGCGCCCAAAATAAATAAAATTTAAAAAAAGGAAAATGCCACCAATTTTTGAAAAATTCATAATCTAAAGAAAATTAATGCCATGAATATCTTTGGAAAATGAAATGAGAAAAACAGAGTAAATTTCTTAGATGAAAATAGGTGAAATTTATTATTTATTTAAATTGTTAAAAGTTAATATGCAACTTTAGTAATAAGCAGGAAAATCCTTTTTAATACTCCACAACTATGGACCAGCTACATGGCTCATGTGTAAGGGCTCTTGCTGCTAAACCTGAAGACCTAAGTTTCATTTCAGGGACCCACATGGTAGAAAGAGAGAGCCAACTCCTGAAAGTAGCCCTCTTATCTTCACAAATGTACCGTGGCATTCCTGTATACAAGTGCCTGCTTGCACGCACACACACACTTTAAAATTTTTTAAACTCTACAACTAGCCATATCATTATGAAACTTCAAAACACCAAAGAAAACTAGATCTCAACCAGTAGACTGACAGCAGATCTCTCTGCTGCAACAGAAATCTAAAGATAATAGAATAATATGTTCAATGTTCTGGAGGAGGGAGAATGTTGTAAACCTAGAATTATGTGCATAATAGAATAATCTTGAAGGAACAAAGGCAAAATTTTACATTTTTAGGTAGAAAAACCCAAGTGTTTACCACCTTACAAAGTCACTCAAGCAAATAATTTACCACAAGCACGAGAAAAATCATCCAGAAAGAAGTGAGAAGTACAAAGAAATGAGAAGCAAAATGCTGCGTATGTATGTGGGTGGGTATGAAAATCATGCCAATGATTTACAGGAGGAAAACAGGACAAAAACTAAAACCATGAACTGTATAAACTGGGTGAAGGGGTTTGCCAGGTTAAAAACTGTAAAGCCTTTGCACTATTCGAAAGACATTAGCTTTAGCAGGGCATGGTGGCACATGCCTTTAATCCTAGCACTCGGGAGGCAGAGGCAAGCAGATCTTTGTGAGTTCAAGGCCAGCCTGGTCTACAGAGTGAGTTCTAGGACAGCTGGGGCTACAGGGAGACCCTGTCTCGAAAAGACAAAAAAAGAAAAAAAAAAAAAAAGACATTAGCTTTGTATTTTATGTTAAAGCAGCAGAAAAAAAAATGCTTGAAAAGCACAAACATATTGCTCTAAGTTTCAAAGGGGAAAAAAATAAGAAGAAAAAGAAAAAATAGTACACATAATCCAAAACAAGCTTCTAGAAGTCTTGACAGCTCCATGCCATTCTTACTCATGGTAAATGCTGTTTTATCATTTTGTGGTGGTTGTTGTGAACTATATATATTACAGGAATTAAACCTAGGCCCTCACTGGGCTGTGATCCCAGCCTTCTTTCACTTTTTATTTTTTAACAGTCTCACTAACTTGGGCAGCTCTTGGAACTTCAGTTTCTCCTTGGATCATGCTCTCCTCCAAAGCAGCTGGAATTACAAGACTGTGCCACTAGGCCCCACTTCTCGAGAGTTTATATCTGAAAGGTCCTTTTCTTCTCTACTTTTTTTTTTTTTATTTTTTTTTTTTTTGTCTTTTTCGGACAGGGTCCCCCTCGGTAAGCCCCCAGCTGTCCTGGAACTCACATTGTAGACCAGGCTGGCCTTGAACTCACAGAGATCCACCTGCCTCTGCCTCCCAAGTGCTAGGATTAAAGGCGTGCGCCACTACTCCCGGCTGAAAGGTCCTTTTCTTTTGAGAATTCCTTACTCTATCGCTCCAAGTTGATTTACAATTTCTTCTTCCAGGCATTCTTTCTAGAATGCCTAGGAAGCTTCTACTAGGCAGAGGACAGCAAAATGGGATGACCAATTTATTTTGAGTCTAGTGTAGCACAGATATGTCAAAACATAACCCCAAACTTGTAAAATGCACGTATCAAGTTCCAATTTATTTATTTATTTATTTTTGAGACAGGGTCTCCCTATAGCCGCAGTTGGCCTGGAACTCATTTTGTAGACCAGGCTGCTCTTGGACTCACAGAGATACACCTACCTTTGCTTCCCAAGTGCTAGGATCAAAGGCATGCACCACCATGTCCGTCTTAAAGACGGTTCTTAGCCACCATGTGAGGGCTGGGAATCAAACCCCGGTCCTTTGCAAGGGCAGTCGGTGCTCTTAACCACTGAACTATCTCTCCAGCCCCTGAGTTCCAAATTTTAATCAGAGTTAGATGACTTCTGCTTGCTTGCCTGTCCCCTCAGCTGCCTATCCACGGGTGCTGTCTCTCTGTGTTAGTCCACTCTCTTTAGGATGATGCCTTCCAGGGGCACTGGCTTTTTAGTGTATTAAGTTCCAGATCCCACTGCAATATTGCAACCCCTCACCTTCTGCCCTTATACATCTAGGCCTGGAGTTACTGACATTAATATCATCTAATGCCAGTTAGGGATGTAGACTTTTGTCTCTGGCTAAAATTAAAATGATCCTGGGGCCTTGGTAGGACTGTTCACCCTACAACCTAAGCCATGACTCTAGTTTCTTTTTTTTTTAATTTTATTTATTTATTTTTTTTTAAGAGAAGTAAGCCTTTATTTCCATGTTTCTCAAAGAAGGCTGAGTTTATTTTTTTTATGTGTATGAATGTACTGACTGCATGTAGGTTTGTGCATCCGTGTCGTGCAATGCCTCGGAGGTCAGAAGATGGCATCGGATTCCCCTGGAACTGGAGTCAAAGATGGCTCTCAGCCTCCATGTGGGTGCTGGGGATCGACCCCGGGTCCTCTGCAAGAGCAGTCGGTGCTCTTAACTGCTAGGCCATCTCTCCAGCCCTCTAGTTTCTTTTAAAAAATATTTTATTTATTATTATGCGTCTGAGTGTATTGTCTGCATGTATACAATGACACTCGTGTCCTGCAATGCTTGCAGACCACAGAAGAGGGTAGTAGATGCCCTGGAAGTGGAGTTACTGACAGTTACTGCCAGTCAGTGCTGGGAACCAGGTCCTCTGCGAGAGTACCCAGTGCTCTTAACGGCTGAGCCATTTTTCCAGCCCCAGCTCTAACTTCCTATTTTCATTTTTTGGCACCTTGGCATTTCCCTTTTTAAAAGAATTTTTCTATAACACCGTATTACCGTATTTTATCCCACATTACCGTATTGCTGGTGAGAGTTTTAAGTCTCATTTCACCAGCTCAGAAAAGAACACTAATACTTTTCATCAGTACCAAACCCTCACGGTCACCCCCAACAGTTTTCGGCGCTCGTGCTTCCCTGTGGGGACTACCTCGTCAACTGCCCCACAGCCTGGCCTGGCGTGGGCCCAGGTCCTCTCTCTCCGACCTGGAGAATGTTCTAGAATCCTCTAGACTGGCCCAGCTTTTTTCTGGAAAGCCCAAAATACAAACTCTGCCCTGACAACCAACGGAAGCTCCCCAGGGGCTAAGCATTCTCCTTCCTACGTGGTCACTGCTGTCTGCTGTCCCTGAAAACTCAGGCACTAACTTGAAAACACAGAAACCCCAGGTCCTGGGAACCACCAGGTCCCCCCATCCCGATCCCATTCCTGAAGGTGACAGGCTCTGAGGGCCTGGACCACCATCCCTGTTTTCCGGGACGTGCTCCCCTCTGTGCCTTTCTCCGGATGGAGCTAACTCGATCCTGCTGTGCCTTCGGGCGCCATTTTGATGCCACAACTTGAATAAATTCATATTTGGGGGCAAGCTTGGACATAATTCAGCACACATAATTCAGCACGCATAATTCCAGGGGGTCTGTGGACACATCCCAAGGTGACAAGTCCTGACATTCCCGGGGGTCTGTCTCTGTGGGCCCTGGGTCTGATTTGGGGGCTGGGCACCATCCACCGCGCATCCCCTGTGCGCATCCCCCATGCGCAAGCCCTCACGCACCCCCCCCCCCCCGCCAGCGACGTGGTATTTGAGGGCTGGGCACTGTCCATCGCGCATCCCCTGTACGCATCCCCCGTGCGCACCCCTCACGCACCCCCGCCCCGCGGCGACGTGGTCCCCCGAGCCCCCCTGCGGCGTCAGGCACTCTCACCCATTGGCTGAGCCCCAGCACGCACCCGAAGCGCACCCACCTCTGGAGCCCCGCTGGCCCCTCCTCAGTGCGTCGGCTCCCTCAGCCTGGTTCACTTCGTGCTCCGGCTGCTCCGGCCCCTGGCTTCCTCTCCACCCCGCTCTCGGCGCCTTCACCCGTTGGAGGCCCGGCCGCCACCTTAGCGCCCCTCACAGCTGCCTGGGACGCCGCCCGCCCCGCAGCCCCGCTCAGCCTCAAGCTTCGTGTCGCTTGGAACTGCGGCCGCCATCATGGTGAGTCGAAGGCAGGCCCATGTGGTGTGAGGCGGCGGCTGCTAGGCCGAAGTTCCTCAGAGGGAGGGCGGATATGCTTTTTCAGCAGAGGGTGAAGACGAGGATGAAGGGGGCTCGGAGCAGGGGGTCTCCGAGGTGGTTGGTGGGGGGGCGGCAGTTGCCAGGGTGAGACCTGCAAAATGCAGAGTCCGTAGCCTAGCGGCTCCCAGGGCCCTGAGGGGAAAGCGGCGAAGCCTCAAGCGAGAGGGACGCCCCAGGCGAGGGCGACGCTAAGGCCTTCAGGTTCTTCCCTGGCTTTGTGCATGGCTTGGGACACCGGCCTGGCCTGCGACAGCTCCTTCCCACCGTGGGGCTGCGGGGCTGCGCCAGGCGGGATTTGGCCGGACCCCGCCAGGCCTGGCTGGCTTGTTAGGCCCTGGGCCTATGTGACTGACGCCGCCTGCCTCGTGCCCCAGGCCGTGCCCCGCCCCGCCCCCACCGCGAGTCGCGGCTTCCGGGTGAGAACTGGTGCCCGCTGGTCCACCAGAGGACAGTCTGAGGAACGTGGGTGTTCACACTCACCAATGCGGTGACAGGGAGGCAGGCGGAAGGCGGGAAATTCCGCAGGCTGCGATTGGTGATGTCTTGTTGGGGGCGGGACCTTGTAGTGGTGCGTTTGTAGACAGGTGGGGGCAGGGCGGAGGCGATGCCCGTGGCCCAGGCAGAAAAGCCTCGCATACCAGCAGTCAGGACAGTAGCGAGTTGCAGGCTTGGACAGCCGAACAAAACCCTGTCCCCAGAGCAGTCGATAAAGCCTGAACCCGCTAACAACCAGTGTTTTCACATGTTGCGTGTTCTTAGTTTTTTCCTTTTTTTTTTTTTTTGTTAACGTGATCGGTAAAGGGAGGAAATTCGTTCAATTTATGTTAGAACAAAATGTTAAACTAGGAGTATTTAACTTAAATATTAGTAATGGATTGTTTGATCCACACTGATAATTAAAAATCACCATGAGTTATGGATACTTTCTTCACTCCATTGTATGAAGTCGATTTAGAAAATGGGAATTGGTTATAAAATCATATTTACTCTTTTGAAAGTGAATAAAAAAAATAAAGGTTGACCTTACTCTCAATACCATATAAGCATTACTAAATTTGGGGCAGAGTTTATTGAGGTAGGCCTATAATCTCAGTCCCTGGAAGAGGAAGCACGTTGGACCCTGCTTCAAAAAGGAAAAAAAAAGTGTATATATGCTCTTTAAGTTGTTCATATGTTTGTATTGTAGGTAGATACATAAATCTTATTTTCATAAAAATTGTACTATACCGGATAATGCGATTTTACAGCCCCCAGCTAATATGGTTGGGCATTATTCCAAAAATAAACTTAAAACAATTTTGAAAATGTTAAAAGATTGTGCTATATCCCATTATGCTGTATAGTCTTTTAATATTAAAACAATATACAATGGCTAGTACTGTGTAAATCTCTTGGTGTACTTGTATTCTGGAAAGTAAGTTATCAGAAGTAGAACTGCTGGGTAAAAGAGTTGTACTCATTTTTGGTTTTTTACTTTTACTATTTTTTTGTTGTTGCTGGTGGTGGTGGTGGTTTTTTGTTTTTGTTTTTTTACTTCAGTCTTTTTTTAGACAAGGTCTTCCTGTACCCACAGCTGGCCTGGAGCTCACTGTGGAGACCAGGTTATCCTCTGTCTCACCTCCCACTTCCTCTCTGCCACCCAGGTTTAGTGACCAAAGCTGTGTCTGTGCAAGCCCTGGCTTAGTGGTACTCATTTTTACAACTTTATTTTTTTTTTAATTTTATTTATTTATTTATTTTAATTTATTTCTTATGTGTATGAATGTACTGTCTGCATGCAGGTCTGTGCATCCATGTCGTGCAATGCCGTGGAGGTCAGAAAAGGGTCTCGGATTCCCCTGGAACTGGAGTTCTCCTGGAATTGGAGTTTCAGACGGTTCTCGGCCGCCATGTGGATGCTGGGGATCGAACCCGGGTCCTCTGTAAGAGCGGTCGGCGCTCTTAACCGCTAGGCCATCTCTCCAGCCCCTCATTTTTACAACTTTAAATTTTTTTCTAAGCTACTCTTGGTAAATTATGTACTGTTTAATTTTCTACCCATTTCAGTAAGGTTGCCCACCTAGGAAATTTGTATGTTGGTGTTCCCTTTTTAAATCATCGATGAAGCTAACCAGTTATTTAACTTTTTGATATCTTAGTAAAATCTCAATCTACCTTGCAACTTTTTCTTTATAAAAACTATATTAATAGCCTTTATCATAAGTAGTGAAAAAGATTAATAATGGTGTAATGGAGGTGCCTATATTTCTGATTTCAGTAGAAAGAACTCTGGTGATTTACTTTTAAGCTTAATGGTGTATTAGACTCATAGAATAGAAGCACTTTACTTGGTTTAAAAAAAATGCTGTATTTTACCAAATGCTTTTTTTTTTGTATGTGTATGAATGTACTGTCTGCATGTAGGTTTGTGCACCCATGTCGGGCAATGCCGCAGAGGTCAGAAGAGGGTCTCAGATTCCCCTGGAACTGGAGTTCTCCTGGAATTGGAGTTACAGATGGTTCTTAGCCGCCATGTGGGTGCTGGGGATCGAACCCGGGTCCTCTGCAAGAGCAGTCGGTGCTCTTAACCGCTAGGCAATCTCTCCAGACCCTACCAAATGCTTTTTTAATGATTAACAATTTCTTAAGAATGAACCATCCTTGCATTTCCAATCTAAACAGCTTAGTTTGAGAACTTGTTTAATGTCCTGCTGAAATTTTGCATCTCAACAAAGGGGAAAGTTGTGCCACTGTGGACAAGGCTTTGCTATTCTGATTTTTAGCTTTGTAAAATACATTGAGAAATGTACTTTGGGAAAGATTAAGAAAAACATTTGAGTTTATCTTCTCTGCCTTTTCAGTCTACCATTGTTTTGGTGTGTGTGTTGGGGGGTATGTTTCATAGTACCTGTTTCTGTACAATCTGAAGGGGGGGGGGGAAGCACAGCATTTGTTTTCAAACTTGTTTTGTAGAGATTAACATTTTTTTTTTATTTGAATACTCCGCAACCAGAGAATCCATTTTTGGATTTAATTTTTTTCTGATTTTCATGCCTTAATTTTAGCCTTTTCTCTTGATAGACCTCTTAAATAAATGTACTTTAATGTCAAACTTTGCTTATCCTTAGTATTTTTAGAATGTTTTTGTTCATTGTTTAAAAGTAACCAAAGTACATCTGATTGTAGATATTTTAAATAACATATTAAGCACACTAAAAGGCTGTAAAAATGGAGTACTTTGTTAGCTTTGAGTGCCACCTACTGGATATGGTTGTGCCTTAATTTAATACACTATTATACTATTAAAATGCTGATGCCCATTTTATTTACCCCAATTAAGCAGGCAGCCGATTTGTAAAGTTTAAACCCAAATCTTAGAATATTTAATGATTTATTTTCCTCCTTACTAAATTATCCTCAAATATCCATTTTACTTGTATAAAGAATACAATTAGAAGATATCTGAGATCTTGTCACCTAGTTTTTACACAAGAAAACCAAGACCCTGAAAAGAATAAAGTTCTCCAGCAATAATTTTCCTCTTCAATTCAAATGGAGCTATAACATGATTTTTCAGGTACTACCCTCTTCAGATTTTGAGCCCAGTAATTTTTGTTGTGGAGGGCTACTATTGGCATTGTGGGATATTGAGTAGTATTCTGCCTACCTACCAGGTGTCAGAAGTATACCTTACTTGTGACAACCAGAAATGTCTCTGGACATGAAGCATTGCTGTGGTATTGAGAATCAGTGTGTTACAACCTCTTAAAATCTGGCACAGTTCTCTGGCCAGATGTTACACCTCTAAATTAAAATACGTGTACACATTGTGGTACAGACACAGATAATACTATTAATTATTTTATAAAATAAAAGTGTATCCAAAGTTCATCCATAAATTAAGGGGAAAACTGCTGAGAAAAGGAAGCCAGAGATACTGTTTTGTGTTTTGAATTATTAAACGAATGAATCAAGAAGAGTTTGTCTATTGGGAAGGAAAGCTTAGGCATATTTTCAAGTTGTCCAGGAAGTGCAGCTTATGTAATAATTCCTGCTACAAAAGATTAAAATTACCAGGCATGGTGGCGCACACCTTTAATCCTAGCACTTGGGAGGCAGAGGCAGGCGGATCTTTGTGAGTTCAAGGCCAGCCTGGTCTACAGAGCGAGTTCCAGGACAGCTGGGGCTACAGGGAGACCCTGTCTCAAAAAGACCAAAAAAAAAAAGATTAAAATTACAAGACATTAAATGAAGGAAAGCTAAGTGTTTTTACTCTCTGCCTCTTAGTCATGAAATACCATTGTTAAAAGGAATTTACAGCTAAGGGATTAAGAAAGTATTCAAGTAGAAACAAAATAGTGATATGCCAATCTTTTATTTCTAAAATTTCTGTGAAATTGCTGTAACCTTTAAAAAAATCAGTTGGCTCCTTTGACTTCATGAACAAATATGTATATATATATATGTGTGTGTGTGTGTCTATATATACACACACACATATATATGTGTGTGTATATATATATATATATATATATAAGCTTTCTCTTAAGCTTTAGTATTTACCTCCTATTACAGCTTTATTTCATAGATGAATTTCGAGTGGATTATAAGGAGGTTTAATTAGTTGTTAATTAAAGTACTTGCAAAGTAAGTAAATCGTAAAACTTAAAGTTTTCTAATATATTGAAAATAAATTCAAATAATAGGACACTGATTTATAGTAGCATACTACTTTATGCATTACAAAGGAAATTCACAGGTGTTAGCCCCTTTCATTCTCAAAGTAATTTGCCCAGAGATGTTCATCTTGCAAGTAGTGGCATATAACTTACTAAGGAACATTAATCTAGACATATTTTTGTTTTATTTTGTTTTTTCGTGACAGAGTCTCCCTGTAGCCCCAGCTGGCCTGGAACTCACAAACATCTACCTGCCTCTGCCTCCCAAGTGCTAGGATTAAAGGCGTGCACCACTAGGCCTGGCTTAGAGATCTTTTTTGAGATATCCTGTAACCCCAGCTGGCCTGGGACCACTATGTACACCAGGCTGGCTTCTGTCTTGGAGATGTGCTTGTCTCTGCCTCCTGAGTGCTGGGATTGTTGCATTATGCCATATTGCCTCTCTAATACATGTATTTCTATTTCTGCTTTAGAAGTCTACTGTGTAAAGATTAAAAACATTTCTAATCAAAATCTAGAAAAAATGAATTGTATGTGTGGGTTTCTGAAATAAGATGGGTATCATTTTATATCTGTCAACCCCCTCTGAAAATTACACTTGCCAGTGGGACTGATGTAGTTTTAGTCAAGAAGCAAAATGCTGTTTCAAAACATGCTTTAAACATCATGGTATTAGGAAAGAGGGTTATAGTCAGCCCCCTTTTGAGTAGGAATTGTGAATATGTAAACCAAGGTTTTCTACAATATGGGAGTGTTAAAATTTTTTTAAAAAATCATATTTGATAAATGGAAAGGAAAAGAAAAACAATTAGCTTAAGAGTTTACTTGTTTTTGGAGTTGTGAACAACTGTTTTCTTTTTTTCTCTGAAATGCTTTTTATTTAACATACTCAGTAAAATGAAAGGTTATCAGTATGTTAACATAATTGTAGTTTTCATAAAATATAAAGTTAGAGTTTACAATATACTACAAAAGATGACAATGAAGCCAGGCGTGGTGGTGCACACCTTTAATCCTAGCACTCGGGAGGCAGAGGCAGGTGGATCTTTGTGAGTTCAAGGCCAGCTTGGTCTACAGAGTGAGTTCCAGGACAGCTGGGGCTTATAGGGAGACCCTGTCTCAAAAAGACCAAAAAAAAAAAAAAAGATGACAATGAGAGGGAATCATATTTAAGACAATACTATACCCTTTCATTAAATTTTCATCCCAGATTTCTCTAATTGCTTTAAGTCCTAAGGCTAAACTAAGCTTAGTGACCAATTTACAGTGAAACTAATTGAGGTAAAATATTTATATTTTTCAATACAAAGGATGTGTTGTACATTGTTGTTGTTACTTGTATATGTAGCTTACGATATGTGTTTTCCAAATTACAGTCTGCTGCAACTCCTGAGACTCCAAATTCAGCCATCTCCAGGGAGGCCAGCACCCAGTCCTCATCAGCTGCCACCAGCCAAGGATATGTTTTACCAGAAGGCAAAATCATGCCAAACACCGTTTTTGTTGGTGGAATTGATGTTAAGGTATTGTATTCATACTTGCTTACATTTTAAAATGCAGTGGGAAGCTAGATACAGTGGCATATGATTGTATTCCAAGCCACTTGGGTGGGGGCTGGCACAGGTGGGACAATCTCTTGAGCCTAAGAGTCCAAGATGAGGCTGGGCAACACAGTGATACCCACACTCAATAAGTATAATTGTAATTAATTTTTAAATGTTGTGAATAATGGGAATGGGCTTTGTTGCATACCTAAAGGGTTTTATAGGTTGTTTTTTAATTGCATACAGGTTAAGTTTTAAACCCATAGGGACTAAAAGTATCTCCTATTTAAGAGATTAACTTCCACATAATCAAATATCTTTCTATAATTAAAAATCTTTTGATTAAGAAATGTTACATGGGGCTGGAGAGATGGCCTAGCGGTTAAGAGTGCCGACTGCTCTTACAGAGGACCTGGGTTCGATCCCCAGGACCCACATGGCAGCCAAGAACCATCTGAAACTCCAATTCCAGGAGAACTCCAGTTCCGGGGGAATCCGACACCCTCTTCTGACCTCCGAGGCATTGCACGACACGGGTGCACAAACTTGCATGCAGACAGTACATTCATACACATACAGAAATAAATAAAATTTTTAAAAATGTTTTTAAAAAAAGAAATGTTACATGAAATGTGCTCAATAAAAATTAAAAAAAAAACTTGAATGCTTAATTTTTATTAAGTTCAATTCTTTTCCATAGATGGATGAAACTGAAATCAGAAGTTTCTTTGCTAGATATGGTTCAGTAAAAGAAGTGAAGATAATCACTGATCGAACTGGTGTGTCAAAAGGGTAAGTAAAACATGTTTGCTATAAACTTTTTTTTTCTTTTTTGAGACAGGGTCTCCCTGTAGCCCTGGAACTCACTATGTAGACCAGGGTGGCCTTGAACTCACAGAGATCCACCTGCCTCTGCCTCCCAAGTGCTGGGATTAAAGGTGTGTGCCACCACGCCTGGCTATAAACTTATCTTTTAAAAAGCTGAGTTTGAGCTGGAGAGATGGCTTGGAATCAGAAGACTTCAAAATTGGCATTCTTAACACTTAGAAGATGTTTCTTGGTATTTTATTTCATAGATAAAATTCTTTATCATCTCTTTGATCACTAATACTTGTATTTCAATATTTCATGCAAATGGATTATCAAAGATTTTCTTTTTGTGTTTCATTGTTTCTTAAATTTTAGTTGTCTTGCCTTAGATAATAAATTCAGGCTTGTAAATACAAATTTTTTGTTGATGAATGAGATTCCTGTACTACCTTAATCTTAGTACATTCTAACGTAAGTCAGGCAAAGAAAATAAAGCAGTCACAGGATCCGTTATCTATATCTCAAGTATTTGTCACAGTACAAAATTCCTCTTTCATTATTACAACTTCTGTTAATTCAAAGCTACAAATTTTATGTTACAAATACCCATTTTGGCTGGGCTTGGTGGCACATGCCTTTATTCCCAACACTCAGGAGGCAGAGGGAGTTGTATCTCTGTGAGTTAAAGTCCAGCCTGGTCTACCTACTGAAGTCCATGCCATCTGGAGCTACACGGAGATCCCTCTCCCTCTCCTCCCTCTCCCTCTCCTCCCTCTCCTCCCTCTCCTCCCTCTCCCTCTCCCTCTCCCTCTCTCCCTCTCTCCCTCTCTCCCTCTCTCCCTCTCTCCCTCTCCATTTTTTTTAACATTTTGAAGTTTTATATGCTACCAAACCATTTCCCCAGCTCAAGAATGCTAGAAGTTCTAAACTTGATATGAGTGGTGCTGATTTTTTTGTTTTATCTGCCTTTCTAGTTATGGATTTGTTTCATTTTATAATGACGTGGATGTGCAGAAGATAGTAGAAGTAAGTGTTTTCTGAAGAACTCTCTTAGCTTATTGATGCATTATTTGATGTTGTGTCCATGAGCATACTTAGACTTATATAAAATACAAAGATAACTACATTTACATTTGTTTAAAATAAGTGTTCCCCTTACATAACTTGTCAGAACCTGCATATTTAGGGGCATCTAGCTTCATGAACTAGAAACAGTTAGAAACAGAAATGAAATGAAACATTTTTTGTTAAAATCCATTTGATACTTTGGTTAAAGGGTAAGTAAAGTAGTTGCATGTGAACAAATCTGTTATCTCTAATAACAGGGACATTAGAAGACTTGTAGTACATACTACCCATGTCTTGGAAGTGAAAATTTTAAATTGTGGTTTTGCTATCGTTTTTTCAGTCACAGATAAATTTCCATGGTAAAAAGCTGAAGCTCGGCCCTGCAATCAGGAAACAAAATTTATGTGAGTGCAAAAAGAAATTGTTGAAACAGCTTAAATTTTCAGAGAACTATCAATAGGTTTTGTTCTCTTTTATTTTTTTAAAGGTGCTTATCATGTGCAGCCACGTCCTTTGATTTTTAATCCTCCACCACCACCACAGTTTCAGAGTGTTTGGACTAGTCCAAACACTGAAACATACACGCAGTCTCCAACCATGATGAATCCTATAACTCAGTATGTTCAGGTAAGAATGGCATACATTCCTGTTATTTTAGTTTATTATAATTTTCTTAACCTTTGAAATTATATATGCAGTTTCTATAGTAAGTCATGATTTAGTCCCTATTGGAATACTTTGAGTAATGGGAAATTGGTTCCTTTTGTTACAGCTGTCTCATTCTTACTGAAATCTACTTCTGTGTAATTTGTAAGCCTGTATCCTATATGATAAATATACTCCTTTTTATCCTCCACACAGTAACTCCTTAACTGAAGACAGACTATTCGTGTCCCCTTAGTTCATTCTTCCCAAAAGATCATCAATTCTTCTAGCTATTTTTTTCCTGTGATTTTCAGATGCCTCACATAGGTTGCTGACATCTGGATTTGCTTTAGTTTTAGAATGGATAGATTTTTTTGTGTCCTTTGGCATTTAATTTGTCTAATCTGGGTTAATATTCAAATTTTCATACTATGTGTCTTCACGCTAAACACTTACTCTTGGTTAGTTTTGCTTTGTTTAGTTTGAAAGACATTTTCTTGCCAGGAAATAAACAAAAATGCTGAACTCCTTCTATAATGGCTATTGAATTTCTTTTCTATCTGCCTGAAATACATTATATCTTTAATTATTTTTCCTGCTCTATGACTTAGAAGAAAATTCCCATTTTAGAATATTTACTGTATGTTATATTTACTGGTTCTAGTTATTCATGTGTGCTAATATTTTTCAGTCAGTAAATACTGAAGCATACAAGATATTATATCCCTTTTCCAGCCTGACATTATATTACCCTTAATTTTTAGAAATTAAATACAGAAAAGCCTTAAAGACTATATAGGAATACTACAGAGTAACTGTTAATATTGTCAGGCATACATAGAATTTCAAAAGAAACAGGTGTATTTAACTTCCATAGAAATCTCTCCTACTAGAAGCTCATTGCCATTGTAAAACAAAATACTGCCTTGGAAAAGGTGTCCTTTACATTGTCATTTATCTTTTCCTTTTTCTTTCCCAAAAGTCTAAAGTTTGGTAGGGACTATTTTCTCAGAAAGCTAAGTCATTTGTTTTAGAATCCTGAATTGCTATATATAAAAAAATAGAAAAATTATATTTCTCTTATATTGTGAATAATACTCAATTTTTCTAAACAAATTTACTTTATTAACCCTTTCTTTCTGTGAACTTGTTCTCAGGCGTATCCTCCTTACCCAAGTTCACCAGTTCAGGTCATCACTGGGTATCAGCTCCCTGTTTATAATTATCAGGTAACTTAAGGGAAAGGAAAGTAATTTGGTTTGGAATATTACTATGGCCTTTATTTACATAAATTGCCCAAGTAGTGTGTTACTTAATTTAAGTGTATCTAAAAGGAAAAAAGATTTAGTCTATAATTCCAGCCTCTATGTTAGTTAGATGTAAAGGAATATTTTGACAAAAAAAAAATGTTAGAATATTAACTAAGATTAGATATCTTCTGTTTTATTTTAATATGTGTTCTTTAATTCCTGTCAGACATCTGAAATATCCAGGCTGACTTAAAAATTTTATAGGATGGATTGAAATGAAATTGTTAATTTGTAGAACATCAAATTCTGTTCAATGGTGTTTAATTTTGTTGGATACTACAAAATAATAAGGCTATGAATTTCTACCCAAAGAAATGACATTTATGACCCGTGACTCTTGTCTTTCATTGTGTTTTATTTTAACAAAGGAGCCAGCATGATAAATACTTCATTGTCTTACACATTTTATGAAGAGAGAGATAACTTAAAATAATTTTTTTTTTTAAAGATGGCACCACAGTGGCCTGCTGGGGAACAAAGGAGTTATGTTATACCTCAGGTAAAATGATTTACCCAAACATACATTTCTTAGTCTTACTGTAATTTTCAGTATATTTCTTTTGCCCTATTGTATAGGTCTACATATATTTTACTGTTATATGATACTTTACCTTTTCTTAACTCAGTTACTAACATGAGAGAAGCTTTTTTTTTTCTTATACTGATTTTTGTATGTCAAAGCACTGCCTAATTTCATGTACAGTACTTTTTAGTTACTTGTTGGTAGAGTATTCAATCCAAGAAAATATTACTAATATAAATTTAGAGTTGGCATTCAATCTTCCTGTAGAATCTTCCTCTTTGCTTAGCTCCCTATGTTGAAGAAAAATGAAATGTTTTGCCATTGATAGTCTTTAAAAGGGAGGATGCTAACGGTAGAACCCTGAGCTTTGTTAACCTGCCTTTCATATTTGAAAATATACTCAGAATTCTTCCTCTATTATTACATATTATAGGTTTTATTTTTCTTAGATTTGAACTGATTCTAATAATGTTGACTCTTAGAAGACATTTTAAAAGACTACACTTGAGCTACTCAGTTGAAAACAGTTTCTGAAATTGTAACTGAATTTCAACACAGGCTGCATTAAAACTTTGGATAGTAGCTCAGCATTGTGAAGAACAGATTGCTTTAGAAGTGTATATGTGTTTCTTGTTAATTATACTTTTTATCATGTTAAATGTAGGCTTATACAGCTGTTAACTACCACTGTACTGAAGTTGATCTAGGAGCTGAAGTTTTGCCAAATGAATGCTCAGTTCATGAAGCTACTGCAGCCTCTGGAAATGGCCCACAAAAGGCAAACATTTAATTTTGTTTACTGATTTCTGTACTTTATGTTTATTTGCTAAGTTTTAATAATGGTCCTTTAAGAAGTAGGCATATTTGCCCAGAGTTAAAGCTGAAAATCATAAGCCACAGAACTTAGGAGACTAATGCAATGAAATCTAAGAGCTAATGAAATCTCAGACACTCCCAAACTTTGTGTATTGTTCAGTTTCTGGTCCTGTTCAGTTCTCTTTCAATTTTATTAGTATTTTTCTTAAATTATGCTTTCGTTACTACTATATCAGGATTTGGCAGAATTCAGTGGACAGGTTTCTTCAAAGATTTTTGCCTTGGAGAGAATAAGTATGAATTTTATCTATCTTGTCCTTTACAATTTAAAAGTTTATTTAGCTAAATGGAGTCCATAGTACTCAATACTGAACTAGACAGTTATTTCTTTCCTTGTTTGTATCTTCACTCTCAAGTTCTAATACATACTATTGAACAGGTAAAGGTAATTGAGGTGTCAGGAATATGTACAATGCTGATAGAGTTCATTGGAGAGATCCTTCCTCTGCCTGTTTCTTAGTGAAAAAATAATAAATAAATAAACTACTGAACTGTGGGCACAAAAAATCCCCTTATTTCATTGGTTTTTAAATTTGAAAAAAATAAGGGCACAGTGGTGTGTGCCTATAATCCCAGGAGTTCAAAACCAGCCTTGGCCACATAGAAAACTTGAGAACAGCCTGTCTACATGAAACCCTGTCACAAAATACTACACACACACACACACACACACACACACACACACACACACACACACAAATTGAAATGGCTTGTATAAAATATATATACTACCATATTTTTTCTGAGTGCTTTTCCTTAATACATTAAAGCTCCTAAATTCTTCTGTAATAAGAAAAATTTAAGCAAAATATCAGAGTTTTAATAATTTAGATCTTTAAACCAGTGTTCTTTCACCCAAGATACTGTGTTAGTTTAGGAGAAAAAAAATTGAGATTATAGATGATCCAGTGGTAAGAATTAATAAATTTTGTAAGAATTTTCACACAATTTTCACAAGACCATTAACAGTAAAAGGAGTAGTCTTTAAACTTAAGCTTATGTATTTCAGAAATATGTGGACCGAAGCATACAGACAATGGTCTCTTGTCTGTTTAATGCTGAGAACAGACTGAGAAACACTGTCGTTACTCAGGATGATTACTTCAAGGTAAGGAAATAGTACACAGGATAAAACATACATGTGCTAACTTTGAGCCGACTTTTTTTCTGTAGTACATATGTTTGAAATTACAATGTTTAATTGAGGTGTTGATATTTGATTATAATCCATAAACTATTATGGTTGAGTTTTAACCTGTGTTTTAGGCTGCCTGAATCTTAATATGTAGTATAGTTTCCGAGGAAGAAGATTTTACAGAAAGTTATTTAAAATGTTCATGAGCTGCTGGGAAAATGGTTCATTGGATAAAGCTCTTGCTGAGCAAGCCTGAGTTTGGCTATCAAAGAAGTCACATAAATAGCAAGTGGGTGTGGCAACCTACCTACCTGTAATTCCAGCCCTGAGCTCCTTCATAACCTTTGAAAATGTATGTTTGTAACCCCTTTCCTAGGCCTCGACCTAAATAGAATATTACCCTATCAATAGGTTACGTGACTTACAGAAGTCAGCTTATATGTGTGTGTGTGTGTGTGTGTGTACATAGGTGTGCAGGGTGTTTACAGGTGCATGTGGAAGCTGAAGGTGGACTTTCTTCCTTGATTACTTTCCACCTTATTTTTTGAGACAAGGTTTCCCACTGAATCTGCAGCTCGCTGATTTGTCTAGGCTGGCCAGCCTGAAAGCATCAGGGATCTTTTTATCTCTACCTCTACTCCTCCCAACCCCCACTGCTCAGATTATGTAGTATACCACTACATATGTAGGTGCTAGGGATCTGAAAGATCCTAGTGCTTGCACAGCAGGCACTTTACCAACTGAGCCATCTCTCCAGCCCCAAATAAGTCACCCTTTATATAACAGGCGAATCTGATCCCTAGGAAAAGAACACAGTTAAGCTAGCTAGTTATATAGAAAAGAAAACACTATTACTAATTATACTAAATATGTACAGTTTTTTCTTATTACTATTCTCTGTACAATATAGTAAATAAAATAAAATACAGAAAGGTAAATTTAAAGTATATAGGAGGGTCACAAAGATAAATGAGAACACCACATTTTATATGAAATTTGAGCAACTTCTACATGTTCACATTCATGGGGGCTCCTAAGACCAGTCCCCTTGGGAAGACATTTTAAAATTTTCTTTTTGTTGCTTCATAAATCATAAAGAATGATTCATCCTTATAAATTAAGGATAAGCCTTAAATTATAAGGCTTAGAGCTTTTATTCCCCCCCCCCAAAATAAAACAGGATTTCAGATTAGAGTGCTGTTCTGTCAGATGTGGTTGTTCTGAACATGGCTTAGCAGGTATGCAGGTATAAGTGCTGGCTGCTAAGCCTGAGGACATAAGTTTGAAGACTACTTGGTGAAGGAGAAAACTGACTTCCCCCCAAGTTGTCTTGTCTCCACATACTCAAATGTACTCCCTCCACACACTAAAATGAATGTTATGGTGTGGTGGCACACCTTTAATTCAGAACTTGGGAGGCAAAGGCAGGCAGATCTCTGTGAGTTCAAGGCCAGCCTGGTCTACATGGCGAGTTCCAGGGTCACCTGGGGCTACAGGAAAACCCTGTCTCAAAAAGACCCCCCCAAAAATTTATGTTTTCCATTGGCTATCTTCAGGACACTACTGCGAAATCTTTTTTTTTATATATAAGGGTCTCCTTATAGCCCGGCCTGGAACTCACTTTGTAGACCAGGCTGGCCTTGAACTCACAGAGATCCGCCTGCCTCTGCCTCCAAAGTGCTAGGATTAAAGGCATGGGCACCACACCTGGCTTAAAGACGGTCATAGCCACCCTGTGGGTGCTGGGAATTGATCCCGGGTCTTCTGCAAGAGCAGTCGGCACTCTTAACTGCTGAAGCCATCTTTCCAGCCCCTACTGCGAAATCTTTCCTGTTTCTGAGTTTACTGATTATTTCCTTTTTAATTCAACTGTTTAACAAAGCCTAGCCAATGTTGGCGCATTTGTTATTACTCCCCTTTGTTCTCATTATTATATTTAAACCTAAAATAAGGCATTAGTTATTTCATAATCCTCTTAGGTCAAGAGTGATAGTATGAAATTTTTAACGATTTAAAAATAATTGTTTGTCTCTTTTCTAGGATAAAAGAGTGCACCACTTCAGAAGAAGTCGGGCAGTGCTTAAGTCTGTGTAAATCATCTGTTAACCTTCTAGTCTCAAGAAGTTGCTTGTTTTGAATATTAAGAAGAGACAAAAAGAAAGGTTTTCAGTGTTACAGAAACTTAATTCTAAACTTTGACAAATCACATTCAGACTTCCTAGGAAAGTTAGATTACATAGTCTAGGTTTTTGTTTGTTAAAACTGTTCTTTAGATAACGTGTTTAGAAACTAGTTCTACAATATATAGTTAGGAGAAAAAATAATTGACATATTAAGTAAAAAAGAATTTTCAAATAACTGAAAAGTAGCTGAAAGGGACTAACTTTTAAGATTCATCTTAAGGACATTTTATTGAAATTGGCATTTTAAGAGTTTAAAAGCAAGTACTAATTTTCAAGAAAAGACTTATAAACCTATTTTGAAAGGTCAGAATTTTGATAGTTTGAATACAAGCATTTCAACTTCTCCAAAAAAAAAATGTGTGAATAGTACAGTATTTATAGTATTGTGCTTTACATTTGTTGTCTAAAAATTTACCACAAGAGCAGAACTTTTAGAGCTGAATTTTTAATCAGTGGAACTCAATATATAGTTGGCTTTATTGAAGTCTTCCTTATCTCAACCCAGGAAAACAGATTCTAAACAATCAGTGGGTCATACATTTATACAAAATATTTTATCCTTTATCTAAAATCCACAAATATACACATACATATCCTATTTATTTGGTTGGGATGGTAATTAGGATATTTAAAATTCTGGGTATAATTTTCTTTTAAAAATCCAAGACAGATGAAACTTTACTACGTGTATAAGCTTCTTAGTGAAATAACATTCTCCCTTTTACTTTTTTTTTCTTAAAAAATGCTAAACTCAATGGCCGTTTTAAAATTGTGCAGAATATTGGTATTAAAGAATGCTGAAATTTTTATGTCACATAAGTTAATCAGAGTATCTGAAAGAAATTGATTTTATAAAAACATTTAAAATATTAGTTGTTACAGGGTAAATAGATTTTTAGTTTTGTTAGTCTATTGTATTTCCTTTTGTAAAGTAAAATATGTCCAGAACAAAGTAGGTAATTTTGACATTCCTAAACTACAGAATTTTTTCATGAATATATCCCAAGAATGTACTGAAGTCAGAGTTAATCTGTTTTTAGATTAGATGGTCCCTTCATTAGACATTGTGCATCGTGACAGACACCTAAAGCAGCAGAGACCCCTTTGCACCCAGTCTTTTCTAATCTGCACTCCTGTCAGGATTGCTCTAGGGTATAAAGTAGATAAGCATTTAAGTATGAGCACTTAAGAGGCCAAGACTTGGGAACGTAGCACTGGGACAATACCTTTCTAAAGAAAATAGTTTTATGGACATCATTTGATTTGCCATGGACATGAGTTTAAAGTGCTTTGTTGATCTTATATTAGCCCCTTCCTTAAAACATAGATTACATTTAATCCTTAACCTTAATGGAACTACTGTGGATCATATCCCTAGTGTCCCATATGGTATTTTAATTCCTAACTTTCATTCTGGATCTTAAGGGCAGAATCTTTTTTATAAGAGGGCTGTGTACTACAAAATGTCCTGAAATTTTTACTTTTTACAGTTTTGTACCTTTTTGGTGCTATATTCTTACATGTATCACTCTGTGATTAAATATCCATCTTAATATCAGTGAAACTTAAATTCTGAAGAGCCCATTGTAATTGTCCCAATATGACCTTAAGGAAAAGTAAGAGAATAAACTTCTGTCTGCTATTTTGTTGGAATATTTTAGAGAAGGTAGAAACAACAAAGTCCTGAACCTTTCAAAATAGATTAATTTTAAATTTAGAATATGTTTCTGTTATCTGTTGCTGATACTGTTTTTGCATAAATGAATAAAGATTTTTCAAAAGTATTTTTGACTGACTTTGATGTCACATCTCTAGAAATTATGGGAGATTTGGTGGATAGTGTGTAATGAAAGTATAAATCTTTGTGATTGAGAAGTATAAATATGCTCCAGTTACTTAACTGGCAGATAGCTTATAAAAAGTATTTTGAGGAGGCTGGAGAGATGGCCTAGCGGTTAAGAGCGCTGACCGCTCTTGCAGAGGACCCGGGTTTGATCCCCAGCACCCACATGCCGGCCGAAAACCGTCTGAAACTCCAATTCCAGGAGAACTCCAGTTACAGGGGAATCCGACACCCTCTTCTGACCTCCGCGGCATTGCACGACACGGGTGCTCAGACTTGCATGCAGACAGTACATTCATACACATACAGAAATATAAAATTAAAAAAAAAGATGCTTCCCTTTAAAAAAAAAAGTATTTTGAGGTTTTTTGTTACTTTCTCCAAAAAATGAAGCATGTATATACACATATGCATATGACATATGCATAGGCTCCTATTTTATGAGAAAATCTCTTGTCAAGCTGATCACAGTAGATTTACTGAAGTGCATGAACAATACTGCCTGTTGGGAATATTGGAAAACACAACTGAGTTTAAAGACCTCTCTTATTTTAGACACTGTATTTGTTGCACACTTGGGAGCTTGGTGTTTTCACTTTGCATTTGTTCACATAAGATTGCATCCAAAAGATCAGTACTCTGCATCATTTGCATTTCCACTCCTAGTACTTTTCAGCTCTGTAAGTTGAGGCCATGGTAAAGAAATTCCTCCTTCCAGACATCTGTGCTCTATTTATAGAAATCAATTGTTAAGCTCTAATCTGACACTAGTAAAAAAATAGATTGGAGGGGTAGAAGAAATAGTGGTTAAGAGCAATGGCTGCTCTTTCAGAGGTCCTGGGTTCAATTTCTGGCCCCCACATGGTGGTTAACAACCATCCATAACTCCAATTCCAGGGTATCCAATGCCCTCTTCTGACCTCTGTAGTCATTGCTTGACACAGATGCACTTAACATATGTGGGCATAACATACATAAACATAAAATTGATTTGATATCAAGGTTATATAAGAAAAAGTGGGTTCTGAATTATCACAGATTACCTTTTGATTTTAGTATGTAATTACTGAAATTAGTACTTTTTTAATATGCATGCAGGTGAGTTATAGCCCCTTTGCACAAAAGTTAAAGTTAGGGCAAAATGAAATCTCCAGAAATTGGTAATTTTTTGTTGTTTAAAAAATATTTTTGTAATTGTTTATTCAGTAATAAGTAGTACAAGAAATTTGACTTCCAAAAATATTCTAGGCTTGAGCAATGGCTCAGTGGTTATGTGTACTGGCTGCACTTGTAGTGGACCCCAGTTTGATTCCCAGCAGTCAAGTGGTGACTAACAACCATCTGTAACTCCGGTTCAGGGGATCCAACACCCTCTTCTGACATCCATGAGTCCTGCACAACATGGGTGTACTTACGTACATGCAGGCAATACACTTCACAGACAAGTATTATTTTTTTAAAATCCATTTTCCAAAAGTCAATACTTGGCAGAAGTCCCTGTAGTTATAAAGTCTCTATCCATTCTTGAATTTGCCTGGTTGCTTTTAAAGATAAACTTATAAAAATGGGCTGCCACGTTGCTTAATTGCTTTGCCTGCTTTTCATTGCTGCTGTTTGAGGGTAATGAGCAGCAGCGATAGGCAGCGTGCCACTATAGAGAGGGGAGCCATAAGGAGGAGAAAAGCAGCAGTATTTCTCATTGACCAAGTCTTGCAGATAGGGCAGCTGTTGAGGATGATCATTTGGAATCCCTGAAACACTTCTTTTAGATGAGGATTGCTCCTGTACAAATTCTGAAAACTAATCTAGCCTTTCCCAACATTATGTGTAATATGTCTCTTTGTGTGTAACTGATTCTTTGGAGCAATTTCTCACCACCCATCAAAGACTTGAGTTTTCCATCTGTAGAGAGTATATTTGGTGGTAGAAAACAATAAACCTAAGAAGTTCAAACTATAAACATGTGTTTTGAATGTTCTTGCAAAATATTCAATCTGCATAGCAAAGAAATGATAGGTAATTCTGCATTGCATTTAGAGTCAAAAACATCTGTCTGATATGGTTGTAGCTGTAGGCCAATCCCACGAAAATGCAAAAAATTGTCTCCTGGTACAGAAGTTGAAACTACCACTGTACAATAAAGCTATCTATGGTAGCTATATTTTACAATTTTAACTGGTCTGAAATAGAAAGTTCTCTAGTTGAGTCTCTTGTTCGTTTTCCCAAGGCAAGGCTGTATCTTACGTGTACCTCCATTAAGGCTGCGTGCCAGGAATGTGCCTTTTCCCACATGTAAAGCTCCCAGATACTAGTTCACTAGGTCTTTAACAATAGAACAAATGATTACATGACTGGGATATTCAGGTCATGAAAGCTCTTTATAAATTTAAGTAATAGTAACATTTCAAGCAGTTCAGAAGTTGGAGGTTTTATAATCCTTAATTAGTTCCTTTTTACAGAAAACAAATTTAGAAAAAATACATTGAGGCTATAATCACATCCATTGTCTTCCCCTGGAATACAATGGATAGAAGCATACTCTTTCAGTTCAATCTTTAATGAAATTTTGTGGAAGAAAGCAGTTGACAATTGATACATACTGATAGACCAGCTGTTTACAGTGGCTCCTGTCCTCCCTGCTTTTGTACAATAGACACTACTCTCCTTTCCCTAGTAAAGCTGACTGGCCCAGTGAGAATGGAGAGGGGTAACTTAAGAGAATTTTCTCTTTTTTTTTCCTTCCCAAGTACTAGAGCTGCTTCACTGTGAGTAACAGCAATGTGCACTGTACACCAGCTCAGAAAATTTACCTCTGCCCTTTTTGGACTAAATTATCTTTATGTTGCTTTTTATATATGTATATTCTGGATACTAGATCCTTATGTATAGGATTTAGAACACTTACACGTTTTTGTAGTTGTATTTTTTTTTAATTTTTTATTTATTTCTGTATGTGTATCAGTGTACTGTCTGCATGCAGGTCTGTGCACCCGTGTCGTGCAATGCCTTGGAGGTCAGAAGAGGGTCTTGGATTCCCCTGGAGCTGGAGTTTTCCTGGAATTGGACTTTCAGACGGCTCTCGGCCGCCATGTGGGTGCTGGGGATCGAACCCGGGTCCTCTGTAAGAGCGGTCGGCGCTCTTAACCGCTAGGCCATCTCTCCAGCCCAGTTGTATTTTATTTTTTGTAATGTGTATGTATGTGTAACACATGTATTTGGTGGGTAAGCTTATTGATTTTTTTATGTGTGCATGTGTGAGTAACTTGCATATGTGTGTGTGCAGCCTAGAGATGGATTTGGAATGTCTTCCTCAGTTGTTTCTTTACCTTACGGTATTTGAGAGCCTCTCACTGAACCTGGAGTTTGCCATTTTGGCTACACTGGCTGTGTCTGACCCCCCTTTTCCTTCTGCGTGCTGGAGTTACAGGCTTGCTGGGTAGCGTTAGTGTCAACTTGACACACCTGGGTTGTGTCAAGGGAGCCTCAGTTGGGGAATTTCCTCCATTGGACTGGCCTGTGAGTTATTTTCTTGATTGTTGACCCAGCCCACTGGAGGTGGTGCCACCACTGGGCAGGTTCTGTGTTGTACAAGAAAGGCTGAATGAACATGGGCCAGGGGAGCAATCAAGCCGCATTCCTCTATGATGTGTGCTTCAGCTCCTGCCTTCTAGGGTCCTGCCCTGAGTTCCTACTTTGGGCTCCCTCAGTGATGAACTGTGACCTAGGAGATGTAAGATGGAATAAACCCTTTCCTCCCCAAGTTGGTATTGGTCAGACTGCCTTGTCACAACAATTGAAAAAAAAAAAAAAAACAAGAACTACAGGACTAGCTTTTACATGGATGCTGGAGGTCTCCTATTTGCACACCAAGCATTGCCTGCAGAGGCATCTCCCTAGTTCAAATTTATTGCTTTTATCTGCAAAAAACAAATCAAAAATTGTTTTAGCTCTCAGTAGCCCATACCTGAGCTCTGAAGAACCTTGACTCATTTTGAGCCACCTGGTTTTCAGGGCAAAGGACATTTGGGGGTAATTCCACCTCCTTTTTAACTTCTCTTGATTTTCTCACAGACTGAATTCTCTTACATAGCAGAGCTTTCTTACATAGGTCCATCATGGCTGGAGTTATGCTGTTCTTTGCACACTGAGAAAATTGTTTCTTTTTTCAAGCATCTTCATCTTGTTTTAGGTAATGCATATAATCTGTCATGTTTTGACCTGACGGCCCATGGTGTGCTTATAGTGATCTCTTGCATTATATTCTGCTTTATTCAGAATTGTAACCAGGGACTTGTTTGGTATTGTAAGGGATAGACAAGCCTTCATCTACATTTCCCTTCAGTTCCCCAAACTTTTTTATGTGTATGAGTGTATTGCCTGCGTGTGTGTAAGTGCACCTGTGCCACATAGTGCGTGAAGCAATCAGATCCCCTAGAACTGGAGTACAGACTCCACGAAACCTGATTTCTGTACTTGATTGCTCAAGGATATTGGATCCTTGTGCAAATCTGGGAAGTGCTGATGCACATAGCAATCAGTGGTGTCAAATATCTCTTTAGAATCCTGTGCACCCTACTTGGAGAACCTAACCTCCAGTGACTACCTCATTCTCTAGCTCCCTCTGTCTCCTTGGTTAAAACCATGAATTTTACCACCCTAGAGACCTGTGTATACTATGGGGAGAGGCCATGGTAGGGAACATTTTGATATACAAATATTCTTAGTTTGACAATAAGTTTACCTACTTTTGCTATTTTTTGTGCCTTTAGAATCCAAATCCAAAGTCAGGAAGATTTGCCCTGCTTCTAAGTGTTTACAGTTTTAGCTTTTATGTTTATTGCTTTGTTTTTTAAAATATTTTCTTTCATGTGAATCAGGGTATTGCATGCATGTATGTGTCATAAATGCCTGCAGAGGTCAGAAGAGAGCGTCAGAACTGGAACTGGAGTTAACTGTTTCAGGGTTCTGCAACAGCTTACCTACCCAAGGGTTCCCAGGGGGTTCCCCTAAATGTCCACCACTCCACTGCTGCCTCTCCTGTTAGTAATGGACTTGAGAGGACACACCACATCCTCTGCTGAGCCACCCCCACCCCCCCACCCCAGGTCAGCACTATAAAATGGTTCTCTACTGTAGGCAGAAACACAAATTATATGAGTACATTTACAATCTTAGTTTAATTTGCTTTAATTTGAGTTTAATTTTTCTCTTACTGGCCCATTTAAAAATTTTCTATATTGCAGAATATAAGTGAACAACAAACTACAAATACTTAAATTGAATGCTTTGGTGAGTTTTGACATGTATAGACAACTTGGATACCACACCTAAAGAAACATCACCAACACCTCTTTGTAATTCATTCCCCATCCCATCTCCACCTACTAATCTTGTTAGTATACCAGTGAAATCAGTGTGTGTGGCTGCCTTGACTCGACACAGCTATTTTTACACTCATCTCTTGTTGCATGTGTCAGTACTTCCCTTTTTATTGCTGAGTAATTCATACTTTCACCTTTTCTACTAGTTCTTCTATTAGGAACAATTTGGGTCTTCTCCAGTGTTTGTTTATTGCAAAAAAAAGGTGCTATAAATACATTTGTGTGGGCATAATTTTCCATTTCATTTGGAGAAACACCTTGAAACTGAATCCTATTATATACCCATTTTAACTTTTTTTTTTTTGTCTTTTTGAGACAGGGTCTCCCTGTAGCCCCAGCTGTCCTGGAATTCTGCCATTTTAACATTTTTAAGAATATGTGTGTATGAGTGTTTTGCCTGCAGGTACACCACATATGTGCAGTGCCTGTGGAGGCCAGGGCGTCTCATCCCCTGGAATTGGAATTACAGACAGTTGTTAGCTGTCATGTGGGTGCTGGGAACCAGACCTGGGCCCTCTGCAAGAGCAGCCAGTGCTCCTGGTCACTGAGCCATCTTTCTAGAGCCAGGCACAATGGTGCACACCTTTAATCTCAGCACTTGGGTGCCAGAGGCACATGAATCTCTGTGAGAGCAAGGCCAGCCTCGTCTACATAGAGAGTTCTAGGCCAGCTGAGGTTACAGAGAAAATCTCTCAAAAAAACACGAATGAAGCCAGGCGTGGTGGCACACGCCTTTAATCCTAGCACTTGGGAGTCAGAGGCAGGCAGATCTTTGTGAGTTCAAGGCCAGCCTGGTCTACAGAGTGAATTCCAGGACAGCTGGGGCTACAGACCCTGTCTCAAAAAGAAAAAAAAAAAAAAAAAAAAAAAAAAAATGAATACATGAATGAAGTAAATAATAAATGGTAATTTCTGAGTTTTCTGAAAACATCTCATCACCTTTGTGCTACTATAATTATTTTTTTTGTCTTTTTGAGACAGAGTCTCCCTGTAGCCCCAGCTGTCCTGTAACTCACTATGTAGACCAGGCTGGCCTTGAACTCACAAAGATCCGCCTGCCTCTGCCTCCCAAGTGCTAGGATTAAAGGCGTGCACCACTATAATTCTTGAAGGTTCCTACACAAATGTGCCTGGGCCAGGGAGATGGCTTACTGAGGAAAAGGTGCTTGTTACCAAGAGTGACAGCCTGTGTTTGATCCCTGGGTCCAAGGTGTGCACCCCACTCCCAGTTTATATGGTACTGGGGAATAAAGCCAGGGCCTCATGGAGGCAAGGACTCCACCATCCAAGCTGCATACGTCATTAGCTACTAAGTTGTTCCTTACAAAATAAAAGATGATAAACCAGGTGTGATAGCACACACCTTTAATCCCAGCACTTGGGAGGCTGAGGCAGGTAGATCTCTGCCAGTTCAAGACCAGCCTGATCTACACAGTGAGTTCCAGGCTGGCTAAGGCTACAGGGAGAATCTGTTCTCCAAAACTAAAAAATAATTAAAAGAAGCATCTATATTTTAAGTTTTGAAAAAGGTATATTTACCTACAAACACTACTCTAATAAAATACCAGGATACCTTAGTCATCTACAAAGAACCTTTATTCCCTTCCAGACAATTACTGATCTTATGTACTTTTTCTAGAACTTCATATAAGTAAAATCAAGCAAGTCAAAATCTCACTTTAGTAATTTCTGAGAATCATACAGTTTGTTATTGGGGTTTTATGTTTATTTATACATATATGTGTGAACTTGTGTGAGTTTATGGGCGCTAGCTACATGTGTCCAGGAGCCCACAGAAGACATTGGATGCTTTGGAGACACAGTTGATGGTGAGAATGAACTCAGTTTCTCTGCAAAAGCAGCAAGGCTTAACAGCTGAACCATCTCAGGAGCCCCAGAATTACTCTTTAAAAATAATTTTATTTTTATGTGTATGAATGTATTGCCTGCATGTATGTAAGGGCACCTGTGTCGTGCAATGCCCACAGAGGTCAGAGAGGGTGTTGAAGCCCCTGGAACTGGAGTTATGGACTCGGGCTGGAGAGATGCCTCAGCAGTTAAGAGCACTGTTCTTGCAGAGGACCGGGGTTCAATTCCCAGCACCCACATGGTTGCCCCTAGGTTTGCCCATGGAGGCAGTCGTTACTTTTCCTTAATTTTAACACTGTGGTTTCTGTTCCTGTTTTCCAAATATGAGCTCCAAGGCAAACTTTACAGATGTAAATTTTTTTATTTAATTTTCATTTATTATATGTTATGAATACTCATAACCTGCATGTATATAAGTGTACCTGTGTTGTGCAATACCCTTGGGGGACAGAAGAGGCCATCGAACCTCCTGGAACTGGAGTTACAGACAGTTGTTAGCTGCCATGTGGGTGCTGGGATTTGAACCCAGGTCTTCTACAAGTACAGCCAGTGCTCTTAACTGCTGAGCCATCTCTAGCCCCTACAGATGTAAATCTCATCAAGATAACTTGATCTCTGTATCCATTTTTAATTTATTGGAATTTTCGCCAGCTGTCATTTCATGTGTTGTCAATTTTATTTTGCATTCATTCTACCAGTAATTACAATTGGAAATTGGGCAAAAATGGTTGGGTTTATCTTTTAGATAATAAATGATATTTAGGGCAATTTAGTGAGAAGACAGGCACAAAAGCACAAGAAGAAAAGCCACAGTTGTACTGTTAACTCTACAACCAAGTGGGATTAAAAGGACAGAACAGAAACAGCTGCAGGGCAGGGGCTCAGCATCCTGCTTCAGTTTGAGACAGCCCACCTCAGCACATAGCCTTGGCTCTTCCACCCTCACCACCACAACCCCAGTCTCCTCTTTGGAACTCTCCTGGCCAAGAGTCCTGGTGGCAAGTCACTGCCCTGGATGAGGATAGACCCTCCTGAGCTGCTTGCTTGAGCTGCTAGAAATGGAACTTTTCAGGAGGAAGCCAACAAAGCACAGAAATAGATGAGGTAAAAGCTGGAGCTGATGTGCCCTGGACATCTTAATCTTGTGTTCAGAGCTCAGCCTGGACCTGACCAATCTACTTCTAGAAGCTTTATCCTGGTTGTGTGTCCAAACATGAGCAGACTCTGACTTCTTCAACAAAAAATAGCAATAAGCTAAATGTGTACAAACAGGGAAATAATACAAACAATATTTTTCTACTGTTTAATTCTCAGCCATGAAACATACGGAAAATTTTTCTGTAAAAGGCAGACAGGAAATAATAGATTTGTGGAAAATATGGTTTCTGTCACAGTCAATGCTGTCATTGTATAAAGACAGCCACAGGCAAGATGTAAAGGGACGGGCGTGGGAGCATTCTAATAAAACTTATTTACAAGAAACACCCCCAGGTGGATTGGGCTCAGGGGCCTTAGTTTCCAGACTGGCTTAAAGAGATACGGATGTGTATTGATTGACAAGGAGAACTCACCATAACATGCTATTAATATAAAGAAAAAGGCAGATACCGGTGAAATGCAAATCATGATACTGCTTGTGTAAAATGATATTCATATGTGTATGTATCAAAAGCCTGGAGGGATGTTCAGCAAATAATATTGGAGTTATATATTGCTGCTAGGCTGAGGATTTGTGATTTTTCTAATTTACATATATATTTTTTGTTAGGAAAAAAATTTCATTAAATCATACACTTTGACAAGGTCACTCCAGGGTTGCTGCTAAGGTCATCACGCTGGTGAGTGTGTTTACATGGACTCCAGTCAAGGGTTCCCCTAGACCTGTGTAATAAGGTAACTCTCCCATATCCCGTTCTTAGTTCTGTCCAACTAATTCAACAGACCTTTCTTTGATATTTACTGTGCAAGGCATTGCTGTAACTGCTACAGAAATAGCACACAGAGCAGACAGAAGTACCCACCCTCAGGAAGCTTTTGTTTTTGTCAGGGAGAAAGTAAATAAAATGAAGATGGAAGTACACTGTGAGACACTGGGAGCTGAGCAGGAGGGGGAGGCCATCCGAAGGGCTGGGTGGGATGGGCTTGCCTTTTGGGGTTTTGCTTGTTCTCATGTAACCCAGGATGGCCTTCTATGTAGTCAAGGATGACCTTGAACCCCTGATCCTCTAGCTTCCAGCCTCCACCTCCCAAGAGCTGGAATTCCAAGCTGAGCTATAGCACTTGGCAGTGGTTTCCGTCTTACAGAGGATGATCAGAACAGGCCTTAGGAGGAGTCAGGAAATTGTAATCAAGCACAAACTTGAACAAGATCAGAAAGGGAATCCCTGCTGATGCTTAAGGAGGAGTATTCTAGATGGGATACAGCCAGGACACAGAGCAGGTGATCTTGAGGCACAGCAAGGTGGTCCATGAGATGGTGGTAGAAGGAGGGGGCTGGCGAGGGAAGGAGGAAGCAGTAGGAAGTGAAGACACATGGTAGGGGAATAGAAGATGGTCGCATGTAGGTCATAGGAAGGACCCCGGCCTTTGCTGAATGAGTTCATAGCCAAGGCAGTGTTTTAGAGTAGAGCAGCAATGCACTTTGCTCTACATATTTAAAGAGCCACTCTGGATGTTGCTTCCAAACTAGACTGTTGGGCATTGGGGAACTTGTCTCTCCATTGGTTTGCACAAGCCTGGAGACTGTGAATGGCTCAGTATCTGCCCTGTTCTAGCATGTTTTCTGACCCAAGGAACAGAGGCTTCTGGTAGAAGGTCCTGAGGCCCATTTACTGAAGGAAGACAGGCAGGGCAAATAATATCCTGTGCAGAAGAGAAAAACGACCTCAGAGAGTATTAAGTGATGGTCATAAACCAGGCATGGTAGTGCACTCCTTTAATCCCAGTACTTGGGAGGCAGAGGCAGATAGATCTCTGTGAGCTCAAGGCCAGCCTGGTCTACATAGTGAATTCCAGGCCAGCTGGGGCTACAAGGAGACCGTGTCTCCAAAAGACCAAAACAAAACAAAAATAAGACAGTCATGACCAGAATTGGACTAGCTCTAGAACAGACCTTTTCAATTTTGGGCTACAAGTTTCCTTCTACCCCAGAGCAAAAAACAGTGTTTCTTTTTTTTTCAATTTTTTAAAATTTATTTTTGTATGTGTATGAATGTACTGTCTGCATGTAGGTCTGTGCACCCGTGTTGTGCAATGCCGTGGAGGTCAGAAGAGGGTGTCAGATTCCCCTGGAACTGGAGTTCTTGAATTGGAGTTCCAGATGGCTCTCGGCCGCCATGTGGGTGCTGGGGATCGAACCCAGCAAGAGCGGGTTCGGCACTCTTAACCGCTAGGCCATCTCTCCAGCCCAGATTCTGCAGACTTCTATGACAGGATAAGGCATATAATGATAAATTGTCATGCTAAAGCGGTATATAAGTACTTTGAGATCCACTGTGCACTGGTGTTTAGAAAGGAAGGCTGAAATAAGTGTTTAGCACAATTCCTATGTGTTTCATACATGAGTTCATAGGAAAGGTAATTCCTCACATGGGAATGATATTCTCAACAGTATTTCAGGGAGTTTTGTTCTTTCCTGAACAGTTAGCTTTTTTTTTGCACAATGAGTATAAAAACAGCCTTCAACTCACTGTATCCCAGGCAGACCTTCAATGTGGTATCCTCCTGCCTCCACCTCCGCAGTATCTGGGATTATAGGCCTACACCATCAGGGACTGCAGTCTTTCAAAGAATCAGCATCTAGAAGTCCATTTGCCCAATGTAGTCAACAGCCTGATGAGTCAACCTCCTGGGAAACTGCCAGCTTTCCCTCCCTAAATCATCTGCCGAGTTTCTGGATCATTATAGAAAAATAATTAGGACTGACTGGCCTTGAGCCATCAAGCTAAAATTAATAACTTTCAAAAATAGTTCTATTCCCATTTTTTTCCTCACAGCTGCTTAATCAAGGTCTACTCATGAGAAAGCAATGTTATCACCCACAGTTTCAGGGATAATTTTTCCATATTTATTTACTTAACATACATTTTTCAGAATGCTTGTTTACATGTTTGTCTAATGTTTGAACTTGCAACTCACCACACTGAAAACCACTGTGCAATGGGCAGACATTGAGTTGATTCCAGTTTTTCAATGACATTTAATGAAACAAGGACATTTTTGCCTGTTTGGCTCCATTCTCTCACTACAAGCAAATATGAGGCTTCCTCTCCCAGACTGGTTTACCTACACATTTTCCTTTTTTAAGTTTTAAAATATTTAATTTCTAAGAAAGATTTTATATATTCCAGGTGAATGTGATGATCTGATACATTATGTAGTGGTCACCACAATCAAATTAATACCACATTCGCCATGCCCTTGATGGACATGAGATGCTCAGAACTGTGTAACTCAAAGTTCACACTTTTAGTCATTTAGCATGTTTTCCTGGACCATCCGGGTTTTCATAAATGGCAAGATTTCCTTCTTTTCAAAATAGATGAGTAGGAAATCTTGCTGTTCAAGGAAAAAGAAATTGCAAATATCCCATTCATTCTGGATAGACACAAATGCCTTCCATGTCTTGGCTATTTGATAATATACTGCACCGAATGTAACCATGAAGTTACTGCTTCTCCATACTGATTCATTGATAGGTGCCCAGATGTAGGATTACTGTGCCCCACAATAGCTGTTTCTAATGCCTTGAGAACACTCCATAATGACCATATGGATTAGCATTTCCACTAACAGGATATAGAAGTTGTCTTTTCCACATCACCAACACTTGTTACCCGATATCTTGATAACAGCTATCCTGTTGGGTGGGAGGTGAACACTTACTGTGATTTTTTTATTTGTGTTCCTTCAGTGATTCTTGTGCTAAACATCGGCTGTAGAACATGCTAGGGTTAAAACAGCTGCTGTCTTCATTAGACCAGCTATGCCTGCTTGCAAGAGTTCATATTGGGCTTGTTGACGGTCAACATTTCCTTATAGAAGGAGGGGGTGCATGGGGTCGTGGACTCTCACCTGAAGTTCTAGCCACTCTTCCCAGCTGTTTGTGTGCAATTCTGACCTAACTGCATGTGGCCTGGGCCTCTGGAGGTTCTAGAGTATAGAAACTCTGGAAGGTTAGAGGGAGGGAGCTCCACCTGTATGGCTGTGGGGAAGTCATCATCCATGCCGGATGAAGACTTTCCAATGTGACTGCTTTGAGGTAACCCATTTGCTCTGCCCAGTAATCCCTCCCTCGTGCCATGTGAGTAGCTCCCCAAAAGTCATCGCTCCCGTGATGGCAAATCTTGGTTGTCAACTTGACACACCTGGGAAGAGGAAACCTCAATTAAGGAATTTCCTTCATAATACTATTCCTTCATTCCTGTGGGAACCACTTGTGAGCCAGTTGCTTGATTGTTAATTGACATAGGAGGACCCAGCCCACTGTGGGCATTGCCATCCCTGGGCAGGTGGGCCTGAGCTGTATAAGAAAGGCTGGTGATGAAGCCATGGGAAGGAAGCCAGTAGGTGGTGTCCTTCTGTGGTCTCTGCTTCAGTGTTTGTCTTGAGCTTCCTCCCTGATTTCCCTCAATGAAGAGCTGTAACATGTAGGGGAAAATGAACCCTTTTTCTCCCCAACTTGTTTTTGGTCAGTGTTTTATCACAATAACAAAGAAGCAAACAAAATCAGGTCCCCAGGTGAACTTTGGTGGAAATGTATTTTCGCTTGTTGTTGGACCACAGCAGCATGTTAGATGTTTCTATCTCCCTGGGAGGAGTTCTCAAAACATCCTTTCATATTCCTGATAGCTACTCCCTGTCTTTTCAGAAATCTGGTAAGGTTGGTTGCCCCTGTCTAAACCAGAATGTTTGGTTTGGTTTATTGTTGTTTTTAAATATTGAGTGTATGAGTCCTTCATGTATTTGGGCTATTAACTCATCAAATATATGATCTGCAAGTGCTTCCTCCCATTCTGCAGGTTGACTTTGCGAGTCCAGGGCCTTTTCCTTCTGCTGTCTTCTAAGGTTTTTTTTTGTTTGTTTGTTTGTTTGTTTTGTTTTTTTTTTTCTTCTAAGTTTTCTGACTTGAAGTTTTACATTTAAGTCCTTGAACCATTTTGAGTAAATTTGTGTGTATGGTAGATGATGAGTGTTCAATTTCAGTCTCCTTTTACTTATTTATATGTGCTACCATGCATATATGACGGTCAGAGTACAATTTGAA
The DNA here is from genome assembly GCA_009823505.1 of Rhizomys pruinosus. Classification (NCBI taxonomy): domain Eukaryota; kingdom Metazoa; phylum Chordata; class Mammalia; order Rodentia; family Spalacidae; genus Rhizomys; species Rhizomys pruinosus. The sequence goes on along the minus strand of VZQC01005317.1, from coordinate 2,708,389 downwards.
ACACTTAATTCCTTCTTTCTACCACATGGGTTCTGGGGATCAAGCTCAAGTGGTCGGGTGTGGCTGCCGGTGCTTTTACCTGCTGAACCATCTTGCCTGCCCAATTTCAGTTGTTTTCGTGTGGGTAGCTATTGTTCCCCAGCACCATTTATTGAAGTGACCATCTTTTTCCTCATTATGCATTTTTGGCACCATTGCTACATATTAGTTGTCAATATAAGATGTTTTCATTTTCATAGAACTTCAATTCTATTCCATTGGTGTGTGTGTCTGTTTTTATGCCAGTTCCAAACTGTTTTGATTGCTACAGTTTTATAACATTGTTCGAAACTATAAGGGACTAAATCCTTAATAAGCAGACAGGATCACTGAGGAGTAATAAGGATGGTCCACTGTTTCCTTTGCCTAAGACAAAGGCCTGAGGGCTCCCCTTCTAGCCAGCAAGGTTCTCTTTCCAGCTCACCAGTCCAAACCAGTTCAAGTAAGACTGAGGTCAGGACACCTTTTTATTTGAAGCCATAAAGCGATCAGCCTTTTATTTTTTAAGTTGAACATTCCAAAACCAGGGGAGGGGAAACCACTAAAGCCCTTAAAACCTGGGGCCTCCCCAAGGGGCTTTGGGTTCTTGGTTTCAGAGCTTCTCTCTGTGTGAATGTGTGTATGGGTGTGAATCTTTATATTTCAGTAAGTTTGTTTGCCTGTTGCTCTCTGCTGGTCTGAGATTTTATTTTATTTTTTTTTTTGGCCCTTGAATTCTTTCATCAGCATCTGTTCTAGTTTCTCTTCAATTGCTGTTATAAAACACTGACACCAACTTGGGGAGGAAAGGGTTTATTCAGCTCACATCTCCCAGGTCACAGTTCATCACTCAGGGAGCCCAAGGTAGGAACTTAGGGCAGGAACCTGGAGGCAGAAGCTGAGGCACAGGCCATGAAGGAATGCTTTTTACCGGCTTGCTTCCTGGCCCTTGCCCAGCCTGCTTTTATACCATATATAAGAACCTACCTGGGGGTGGCACCACCCACAGTAGGCTGGGCCCTCCCACATAATCAAGACAATACTCCACAGACTTCAACCACAGGTCAGTCCAATGGAGGAAATTCCTCAGTTGAGGCCCCCTCAACCCAGGTGTGTCAAGTTGACACTGAAGCTCTCCAGCACAGTGTCCTATGCTGTCAATGTGCAGCTCTTTAACTTCTATGGTTAAATGTATTCATAAGTGTTTGTTTGTTTGTTTGTTTGTTTGTAACAGGGCTATCTTGAAATCAGGATTTTTAAATGCTCTTTTCCAGTCCCAGCCCAGTTTCAGGTCATGCTGGGAACCCAGGAGCCCAGTCCTGGTGCCAGGAGGACTTATTCCCCAGCTCCCTTAACTGGACCCACAGCTAAGTACATGCATGCCTGTTTGCTGGGTTTTGTGATGCCCCTTCCTGTAAGCTAGTAACTCTGCTATGGCGTAGGTAGAGACCAACAGAACTGTAAATAAATCTTTTCTTCCATTTTGTTTTATTTTATGTTTCAGATGAGCACTAGACCCAGAGTTAAGGCTGCTTAGGACAGAGGTTCGGCAGCATTGATGGCACTGTCATGGGATAGGTTTCATTTTTCCTTAGCTAAATTTCATTATTACTTCTGTTCACTTTTTCATGTATTCTATTGCAGAGAATGGGTGTGGAGATCATTTTACCTCTTCCCCGCTCTTGATGTTTTCCTTTCTGGTTGTGGCAGAACCTCCAGGGGAAGGCTAAGGACCAGTGGTGAGAGGTGTGCTAGCTCGTCTTGCCTGGATCACAGAAAGTGTTTGGTGTTTTCTGATCAAGTTTAATCTTTTTATTTATTTATTTATTTATTTATTTATTTATTTATTTATTTATTTATTTATTTTCGTATGTGTATGACTATACTGTCTGCATGCAGGTTTGTGCACCCGTGTCGTGCAATGCCGCAGAGGTCAGAAGAGGGTGTCGGATTCCCCTGGAACTGGAGTTACAGACAGTTCTCAGCCGCCATGTGGGTACTGGGGATTGAACTTGGGTCCACTGCAAGAGCAGTTGGTGCTCTTAACAGCTAGGCCATCTCTCCAACCCCAGATCAAGTTTAATCTTAACAGTAGGTTCTCCAGAAGCCTTTTACCAGTCGCAGGAAATTTTCTATGATTTATTTGTTGAGAGCTTGTATAAATAGTAGGCGTTAAAAATTTTTTTTGAGGGCTAGAGAGATTAAGAGTACTGACTGCTCTTGCAGAGGAACAGATTCGATTCCCAACACCCATATGGTGACTAACAACTATCCATAACTCCAGTTCCAGTGGATCCAATGCTCTCTTCTGACCTCCACAGACATTTCATAACACAAGTGCACTTATACACATGCAGGCAATACACTCATACACATAAAATAAAAAATAATAAATAAAAAAATTTTGAGACAGGGTCTCACTATGTATCCCTAGCTGGCCTAGAACTCACTTGATAGACCAGGCTGGACTCAAACGCACAGAAATCTGCCTGTCTCTGCCTCCCAAGGGCTGGAATTAAAGGAGTGCACCACCACAATGGGCAGGTATTGCATTTTTGCCAAATGCTTTCCCTGTGCTTATTGGAAAACTGCATGTGGCTTTTCTTTTTTTTTTTTTTTTTTTTAATTTCCGTATGTGTATGAATGTACTGTCTGCATGCAAGTTTGTGCACCCGTGTCGTGCAATGCTGCGGAGGTCAGAAGAGGGTGTCGGATTCCCCTGGAACTGGAGTTCTCCTGGAATTGGAGTTTCAGACGGTTCTTGGCCGCCATGTGGGTGCTGGGGATCGAACCCGGGTCCTCTGTAAGAGCGGTCAGCGCTCTTAACTGCTAGGCCATCTCTCGAGCCCCGGCTTTTCTTTTTTTATATGGAGGTTTGTTTGACTTGTTTTCAGTGCTCACTCTTCCTGATTTTTGTGGAAAACTCCAAATGGTAATACTGTAATATTCTTTTTATATAATTTTGTATTGGACTTGCTAAAACCTTAATATATTTTTTCAATGTTCGTGGAGGATATGAGTGTCTTTTTAATCCTGTCTTTGCATGGGTTTTTGTCTCAGGGTAATTCTGGTCTCTTAAACGGATTCCTACTTCAATTTCCTGGAATAGTGTTTATATAGAAGCTAGTATTATTTCTTCCTTAAATGTTTACTAAAACTCACCAGTTAATGATCTAGGTTTGCAGGGTTCCATGTGGAAAGAATTTTGACTATAAATTGAATTTATTTAAAGATATAAGGCTATTTTCTTCATCTGTTTCTTCTTGACTGAGCTTTTAGTATTTAGTACATTTTAAGAAATTTGTTAATTTCATCCTCCTGGCAAAATGTATAGGCACAAAGTCTTGAAATACCATTTCCTCAGTGTTTTAATGTGTGTAGAAACTAGTGATGTAGTGACGTCCCTTCTTTCCTAACTAATGCCAGTTAATATGGGTCATCCCTCTTTTCCTAATTAGTCTGACTAGAGATTTGTATTTATTTATTTATTTATTTTTGGCAATGAACCAGCTTTGTCTTGATTGATTTTTAAAATTTTTTTCTGTTTTCTATTTCATCAACTTCTTTTCTGACCTTTATTATTTCCTATTGTCTGATTACCTTGGGCTTAATTTGCATTTGAGTTTTTAGAAAATTAATTTCTTAAGCTTGTTGTTGAGGTAATTGCTTCGAGTCTTTCTTTTGTAATAGAGACGCACATGGTGCTATAAACTTCTCTCCAGGGCACTGTGAGTGGCAGGTCACACATCCTCCAATGCTTTGTTTTCATTCCTTTTGAAATGCTTCCTAATTTCCCTTTGTATTTCTCTTTTGGCCTATGTATTACTTAGAAATGTTATTCATATTTCTTTTCTAATATTTGAGTGTTTTCCAAGTTTTTCTGTTCCGGGTTTCTAATTTAATTGCTTTGTAGCTGAGGACCACGCTTGCATCACCTGGATCTTTGTTGAGATTGTTTTATGATTCATAGTGTAGTCTGTACTGGAAAATAATGTGCATCCTGATGGTTTTGAGGAAGGGAAGGATATTCATTAGGACAAGCATGGAGATAATCAATCCGATTTTACTGGCCAAAGTGAAAAGAAAAAGACTTTGTCTTCTTACTTGAGTGGTGTGTGCAAGAGGTGAAACAGCAAAAGTCCACCCCCAGTGCTCCGAGTGCTGACAAACGTGGGGACAGGGAGCACCAGACGGCCATCAGAAGCCAGAGGACAGAGGATTGCCAGTTTAAGCCTAACCTGGACTACACAGTGAGCTCCAGGCCAGGTTGGATAACAAGGTGAGACTCTATCTCAAAAACAAAAGAAAGCAAACAAGAAGAAAAAGGTGCTGGCAATCTCTGCTGTTTTATGTACCCTGTGGGGGAGTATGGAAGAGGGGCAAGGGAAGGGCTCAGAACCGGGAAAATAACAAGCACCGAGTTACAGTGGAGAAAGGTAGCTTTGCTTGCTGGAAGGGTGATCTTAGCTCAGGCACCTAAAAGTCTCTAAATGGAGCTGCCCAAACCAGGAATGAGGACGTGAAGAAGAGTGTGGGACGAGGGCGGTGAGCAGCCCTCGACTGGGACTGCCTGAATGGCTGTACATAGGTCTGGGGAGAGCAACCCTCCCTGACAGTCCAGGGCAATTCCCTGACAGTCCAGGCAGGCAGGGCCACGCCTTTGCAATGGCCTGTGACTGACCCTGAAATCTGAACTTCAGGATTTGGCACAGAGCCTTGCTGTCAGTCACTTCAGCATCCTTCCAACTATATATATATCCTTACCCAAATTCTCACTTTTAACCTATATGGGTTCATATACTTGTGGGCACCATCAAGTTGCTTTTTTATTCTGTCCGTCTGCATTTTTTTTTTTTTTTTTTTTTTTTTTTGTCTTTTCAAGACAGGGTTCCACTGTAGCCCTAGCTGTCCTGGAATCACTCTGTAGACCAGCTGGCCTTGAACTCACAAAGATTCCACCTGCCTCTCCCTCCCAAGTGCTAGGATTAAAGGCCGTGTCCACCACGCCCGGTGTCCGTCTGCATTTTAATGGGCTGTTTGGAGTGCTTGTTAATTAGTTTTTCACCATATGGCAAATGCTCGGGAGAAATAGTTAAAAGGAGGAAAGAGTTCTTTAGGCTCACAGCTTCAGTGGTGTTACTCCACTGTTTTCGTGCTCTATGGCTTTTAGGCAGAACACCATGATGGTAGGAGCCTACGGGAGAGGCTGCTCCCCAGACAGTGTCCTGGAAGGGGAGAGACAACCGGGTGCAGGCGAGAGTTATGGGCCCCTGAAGCAGAATAAGGTGGAGACTAAGTCTCCAAGACCTCCTACAAAGCCTTATACGATGCCAAGACCTCCTACAAAGCCTTATACGATGAGCACATGCAAAAAGCTGGACCACCTCCCCCACCCCAGCAGCCAACTAAAACCAGCTGAACCCTGCACAGGTGCACAGGGCTGCACAGCATGCACAGGCACTCTAGCTTTTCCCAACAGTGACCAATACTGTTCAACAGTGACCATACTACTTCATGTGATGCATGAAGTAGTATGGAGAGCTACATGGAACAGACACAGCACACCTGGAGAAACCCCACAGTACAGCAGAAGAGACAAAAAGCCTGTGCTGAGCTAACATAAAAGCCTCAACTCTTTATACCATGGGGCCTTTGTGCTGCTCAAGCTCTCTCAGTTCCAGGCCACTTGTCCACTCCCTTGGAACTGTACTAAAAGCTTCCATGTTTTTTTTTTTTTTTTTTTTTTTTTTGGTCTTTTTGAGACAGGGTCTCCCTGTAGCCCCAGCTGTCCTGGAACTCACTCTGTAGACCAGGCTGGCCTTGAACTCACAAAGATCCGCCTGCCTCTGCCTCCCAAGTGCTAGGATTAAAGGCGTGCGCCACCACGCCCGGCTGAACTGTACTATCTCTTAACAAACTGTCTCCACTCTGGTGGCATCTGTGTGTCTCTGCTCAGTTCTTTTTTGAGGAACACAAGAACCTGGAACCCCTCTGCAGGTGCCCCCCAAATCCTGTAGGTATCACACCCTTCAAAGTCACAGCTTTACCTAGGCCTCCTAATAACCCATTCAGCTATGAACTCACCAATGGGTTAATCTGTTGAGCATGTCAGACCCCTCATGATCCAACCACTTCACCAAAGCCCCATCTCTAAACATTGAGAGTCAAGCCTTCAACATGTGAATGAAAGAAAGTTTGCAGAAATAAACTGCACCTTCCACTGAAACTTCTACAAGGCTGATTAACTGACAAGGACTTCAGTGATCATGGCAAGGCTGGAATGTTGCAGGTCCGGATCCTAATTATGATTTCTCTTGGGCCATCTTTTAGACCCTTCAGCAGCCATTCCTTACCCATCACTGTGTCTTACCTAACATCCTGTGATGACTAGCAACTAAAACCTTTTAGAATGTATTAACAAAACCTTAGTTTCTACCAACCAAAAGGTTGAGAATGCCATCACATGGACTCCGAGGCTGATCCAGAGGCCTCCCCGCTTCCTTTACCCCACCTACCTAATGTTTTCATCAATGAATTTAAAAATTATCTTGATTTATGACTTTCCTTGTTCTGTTATTGTCAAAACTTTATCAAAGTGTTAGCACGTTGGAACATAGATTTGGGGGTCACCCGAATCTGTGCCATGGTCATTCATATTTGGCTTCAGAATAAACTGTCTCTTATCCCCTTTGAGGTAAGTGTTGTGTTTTTTGCATAGACAAACACCTGAGCCTCTTAGGAGTTAAATATCCTTGGGGATATTTACATTTAAATATAATGATTGGCTTCGCTCTTTCATCTTCCTATGTTCTATCTGTGCATTGTCTGTCCCTGTTTTCTTCTTTGGGTTTTCTTTTGAATTGATTTGATTTTTTAGATTAATTGAAGTAATATTTCTTTTAAAATATTTTATTATTTTTATTCTATATATACACAGAGGCCAGAAAAGTGCTTTGCCTGCATGTATGTAAGTATACCTCACTCATGCAATGCCCACAGAGGCCAGAAGAGGGTGTCAGATCCCCTGGAACTGGACTTATGGACAGTTGTTAGCCATCATTGCTGGTGCTGGGAATCTAACCCAGGTCCTCTAGAAGAACAGCAAGTGTTCTTAACCTCTGAGCCATCTCTCCAACCCCTACTTTTCTTTGTGTTTTAGCTCCTTTATAGACATATTAGCTTTAACTCTTAGTATTTTACTGATTGCATCAATCTGTTAAACTGATATAAGTTTGGCCTAAACTTGAATCTATATGTGGGTGATGAAGTTTAGCCCAAAGCAAATTTTGTACAGTGCTATTTCAGCTTGGTGTCACCATGCCTCAAACATAGGTGAACACATTTGTTTTTCCACAGTGTCAGAGTTTATTGAATAAGGTTTAAAAGTTTCAGTGGCAGCAATGTGCCAGATAATCCCACTACCTTGGTAATCTGGACAAGGCAAATGGAGGCCCTTTTATTCTAATCTTTTTGTTTTGTTTGAGACAGAGTCTCCTTGTAGTTCCAGCTGGCCTGGAACTCTTTGTGTAGACCAGGCTAGTCTCAGTGTCTCAGATATCTGCCTCCTGAGTGCTGTGATTAGAAACATACACCACCATGCCCAGCCTTTATTCTAATCTTAATTACTAATATTAACTCTTTGGGGGGGGTCTTTTTGAGGCAGGGTCGCCCTGTAACCCCAGGTGGCCTGGATCTCACCATGTAGACCAGGCTGGCTTTAAACTCACAAAGATCCTCCTGCCCTTGCCTCCTTAGTGCTGGGATTAGAGGCGTGCTCCACCATGCCCAGCTATTATTAACTCTTTTTTTTTTTTTCAGTTCTAGAACCTGTTAAGGGATTCACAATATAAGAGCACAGTTGTTTTCAGATCATGAGGAATATAACATTAACATTGCTCAGTTTGCCTTACAACTAGGTAATTGGCACTAGCATCCACAGATGAGGGATACCATTCATTGTTTTCTGAGACTGTGTTACTTCACTTAACATGATATCTTCTAGTTCCATCCATTTACCTGAAAAGTTCATGATGTCATCTATCTTTACCACTGCATAGAACTCCATTGTGTAGATGTACCACATTTTCTCTATCCATTTGTCAGTTGAGGGGCACTTGGGTTGGTTCCAGATCTTTGCTATTGTGAAGTGAGCTGCAATAAACATAGCTGTGCATGTATCTCTGCTGCAGGATGAGTCTTGTGGGTACATACCCAGGAGTGGTATGACTGGGTCAGATGGTAAGCTCATTTTGAGTCTTGTAAGGGTTCTCCACACTGCTTTCCATAGCGGTCATATGAGTTTACATTCCCACCAGCAGTGGATAAGTGTCCCTTTCCCCACAACCTCTCCAGCACTTGGTATCATTTGTTTTCTTGATCCTAGCCAGTCTTATTGGAGTGGGATGATATCTTAAAGTGGTTTTAATTTGCATTTCTTTAATTATTAGCAAACACTTTTTAAGATGTTTCTCAGCCATCTTTAATACATCACTTGTGAAGTCTCTGTTCAGCTCTTTGATCCATCTTTTGAGTGAGTCATTTGTTTTCTTTCTTCTTTGTTTTTTTGAGTAGTTTATATATTATGGAAATCAATGCTTTGTCAGATGTATCTACGCTGAAGGTTTCCTCCCACTCTGTGGGTTTTCTCTTCACTTCCTTTATTGTTTCTTTTGATGTACAGAAGCTTTTGAGTTTAATGAGGCTAATATTAACTCTTATATCACATATTGTACAATACATAGTAAAATTTTCATTATATGCATATATGTGGTTTACAGAATGAATAAAAATTAGAGAGGCTACAGCCACATTCAAGAGGTTTAGAAGTAGGCTCAGAAAGTTATAAGTATTTAAGATAATAAATCCAGACCAGCCTCCTGAAGAAACTGTTGCATAGAGGTCAGGCTACGGGAGAGTCAGGTATGAGAGTGAAGATTAGTCAGCCACTAAGACAAAAGAGCAGAACTGGGTTGGATCAGGAAGCAGCAGGTCAGGTCCAGATGGGTAAGTGGGCAGAGCAGCAGATGGCAGTTGAACGGGCTTCATCATCAGCATGGAACTGAGCTGAGCTGAAGCACCAGGGACAGTCAGGAGTCCTCTGCCTTTGAGTCTTTCACACACATAGCAGGAATCAGGAGATAAGGTTGGTGTGGGACCCCTGCCAGCACCATGCTAGGATCACCTCTTTATGAGGTCCAGGTGAGAGAATTACACCTTTTCCTTGGTCTGGCTAGTCTGATAAGTTCTTCGGCCTAGTTTCCCTGACAGGATTGTAATAGGTCCATGTGGCTCTACAGTCAATCCGCCCTGATAAATGTATGGCTATTCTCAGGCGGTACCTGTAATATACTGGTGTTTCTTTGTCTACCCAGAAGTGCAATCATCTTCCATCCTCAAAATGGAGTCAAAAGCTCCTTAGAAAATGGAGTCTCAGGGCTAGAGAGATGTCCTAGTGTTTAAGAGCACCGACTGCTCTAGCAGAGGACCCAGGTTCGATCCCCAGCACCCACATGGTGGCTGAGAACAGTCTTTAACTCCAGTTCACAAACATACATGCAGACAGTACATTCATAAACATAAAAAAATTAAATAAAAAAAAATTTTTTTAAAGAAAATGGAGTCTCTCAGGACAAGGCAGAGCCTGAAAATCCACTTTTTACACAGTGTGGAATAACTTAGAACAGGATATAGCCAACTCAACACTTGGTATGAATGTAAATTCTTACCTAACCTTGTAATTAAGCAGCAGGTCTCAGCCAATCACAACAGTTGAGAGTCAGTCACAGACTACCATCTGTTTAGACGGTGCCCACATGCAGCCAATCAGGCTGTTTCTGTAGATCAGGTTGTTTCTGTCTATTGCTGCCTTTCCTCTGGCTGTGCAGATAGCCTTCACAAGTGGCGGGCACACACTCCAAACCATTTCAGTGTGGGCACTGCCTGGTTCTAAAAAACTTTTTCTGTAAACTTTATTAAATGTAACTGGTCTCCGTTTTCCTTCCAACACATCTTTAACTTTCTCCATGATATCAGGCCACGTCACAGATAACACGAGAGAACCTTTCATTACTACTGTTCTCTCTCTCTCAGACCTTATGTTACTGTTTTTAAAGGGTTTTAAAAAATACTTTATTTTTATTTTATGTATATGAATATATTGCCTCCACATTTGTAAGAATATCAGTGTGGTACAATGTCTGTGGCAGTCAGAAGAGGGTATTGGATCCCCTGGAACTGGAGTTATGGATGATTGTTAGCCACTCTCTGAACACTGGGAACCGAACCCGGGTCCTCTGCAAGAGCAGCCGGTGCTCTTAACTGCTGAGCTATCTCTACAGCCCTATTTTTAAGTTTTTTTTTTCTTTAAATTTAAGCATGTAACAACATTGTAGTATGGCTTTGCTTATGGGAATAATAAAATCAGTCCATTGTCATCTTGGAACAGAGAAAACAGTGACCTAATAACCATGGCAACAGAATAAACAAAACAATAGCTAGGTCTGCAGTGATGGTAATGGAGCTGTCAACATGCCTTAGTAGAAGGAGGCAGGAAGACCACAGGACTCTCACCCAGGATTCCTGCCATTACTCCCTCTAGCCGCCCTTGGGCTGCAAGTTTTCTCAGGAATGCTAGCATGGGTAGAAGTGGAAGGTTAACTGAAAGGGGGCATCCATGACCCGCTTCCATGATGGGGCGGGACTTTGTAGTGACACACCTGTTTGAGGGTCACCTCTGCTCCTGTAAGTAACCCAAGTAAGCCCAATCCATTCCATTCATTCCCAGGTTGGACTTGGAGACAACTCTTACTTTAGTCTGACATGGCTCCATCTGGGGTAAGTAAATGTTTATTCATGTTTCCCAAGGAAAAGTTAGCACAATAGATAACCACTGGAAGACCTTGTTTTTAATTTTCTATTAACCAGTCAGTTATCTCTTATGTAGTAATTTTATGATAAGATATAACTAAGATAAAATGCACCATGTTAACTTTTGTTTCTTAAGACAATCTCACTGTGGAGCTCAGGTTGGCCTTGAACTTGAGATCCTCCTGCCTTGGCCTCCCAGTTCTGGGATTATAGGTATGCACCACCGTAGCTGTCCGTCTTCACTGTTTTAAGTGTACAGCTCAGTGGTATTAACTGCATTCATGGTATTGCACAATCACCACCACTAATTCCAAAAGCTTTCATAGCACTGAACAGAAACTCTTATTTAGTGAAGTGCAGGTGCCAAACCCCTCGGCTGGGCCTTTCTCTGCCCCCCCTCCCCAGCTCCTCACTAGCCTGTACTCATCAACACTCTGCTGAGTGCTTGGAGGGATCCTTTTCTTTTTTTATTTTATTTATTTTTGTATGTGTATAAATGTACTGTCTGCATGTAGGTCTGTGCACCTGTGTCGTGCAATGCTGTGGAGGTCAGAAGAGGGTGTCAGATTCCCCTGGAGCTGGAGTTTTCCTGGAATTGGAGTTACAGATGGTTCTTAGCAGCCATGTGGGTGCCGGGGATCAAACCCGGGTCCTCTGCAAGAGCAGTCGGTGCTCTTAACCGCTAGGCTATCTCTCCAGCCCTGGAGGGATCCTTTTCAAACCTCACTGTATAGCTCTGCCCTCACTGGTACTCTGTCTCCATCACTGGCTCCTTTAATCTCCCGGACTCTGAATTTTGCCTTAATCCATGGAGTTTCTGTGCTCAACCTCAGTCCCCCTCCCAATGACGCAGCCTGAAAAGCAGGTGAAGGAATTCAGCAGGAGTGACTGTGGGGCTCTGCCCTTCCCAGGGGTCATTGCTCTTCTTCACTGCCACCTGTCAGTATCTTAAAAGCCATGCAGTTTTTCACTGTGGTCTTTTCTAGTGCAAAAATAAACAGAGTTACTATCATTCTGCCTTGGGGGCAGGTGGAAGTCCCCTCTATTTATTTTGACAAGCAGAAAAGCTCCTTATTCCAGCTTGTGTAACAGCAGCGCTAATGGTTCTGTGGCAAAATTCTACTTGAGTTAGCTGTAAATTTGCTTATTCTGAAAGTTTCCCAGTTGGGGACATAGAGGGTTTTGAGGAAGCAAGGACTTCTATAGAGGCCTGCCTGGTAGGGAATTAGAGCTTCTCTGTACAGTTTTCCCAGCTTGCTTCTTTAAAAAAAAATGTATTTGGGGGACTGGAGAGATGGGTCAGTGGTTAAAAGCACTGGCTGCTCTTGTAGAAGTGGGTTCAGTTCCCAGCACTCACGTGGCAGCTAATAACTGTCAGGTCAGTAACTCCAGTTGTAGGGGATCGGATACTCTCTTCTTATTTCCATGGCATTGCATGACATGAGTGCACTGCCCACTTCTAACGACCTCTGATTTAGAAAGTCTACAGTAGAAAACTAGGAAACAATCACAAACTAATAGGAAAGGTAAACGTACCATATACTTTTATTTTCCTCTTTTTTATTGTTTTGGGAATTTCATACATGCATATAAGCATACTTTTTTATGTGTATGAGTGTACTGTTTGCATGTAGGTTGGTGCACCCGTATTATGTACGGATTCCCCTGGAACTGGAATTAAAGACAGTTCTTAGCCAACATGTGGGTGCTGGGAATTGAACCTGGGTCCTCTGTAAGAGCAGTCACCGCTCTTAACTGCTGAGCCATCTCCAGCCCCAATAAGCATACTTTTTAGGACTAAATTATTGAACTGAAGAGCCTTCATCTCCAAATAGTTTAGCTTTTGTTTCTTATAAATAAGCACAGCCTTTTGTGTGGCCACAGTACTTCTGTGCAAATCAGGAAAATTATATTGGCTCAGCCCAACAGTCTAATCCTCAGACCTAATTTTCTCTCACTATCCCAATAATATTGTATGTGTACATGTGTATGTGCATGGTGTATGCATTTTTATGTGTTCATCTGTGTCGATAGACACACACACACACACACACACACACACACACACACACAGGGTCATAGGTCAGTGTTGAATGTCTTTATCACTCCTTTCCTTGCTTTTTTTCTGAACCTGGAGCTTGTCCATTCAGCAAGACCGGCTTCCCATTGCCTTCATTTTTTATTTGTCTTGGAAACTGGGGATTCGAACTCGGATCCTCATGCTGGTATGCAGGCACTTTGCCTACTGAACTACCCTGTAGTTCCCTGCTATTCTCCCCCCCCCCTTTTTTTGAAACCCAATTAGAGTGTGACTATGAATCACATGTGTTCATCTTTTATTGAAGTTTCGAAAATTTCATACACTGTCGTAATGAAATTTAGAATTGCTCCTGTCCCTAAATTTCCTTTGTGTGCATCTCTCCACTGGAGTCTGGTCAACCTATCTATGTAGCCTCACTCCCTTAAAGAAAACCAGCTCTCCCTCTCCCAGTAGGTTGTCAATAGTTCCTCAGCTAATTTGGGGCTCCCTGCCCACTTCCCTACTTCCATCCAGGGTTTTTCTGGTTTGAGCTTGCATAGGTTTTGTGCATGCTGTCACCATTGCAGTAAATTCATAAGAGTGACCACCCAGCTCTCTGGGAAACTGTTTCCCTGTGGTCTTCCATCACCCCTGGCCCTTACAATCTTTTCTTCTCCTCTTCTACACTGGTCTCTGAGCCCTGAGTGGCAGAGGTTTAATATAGGTGTCCCACCAGGACACATACTCTACAGTCTCTGAAAGAAAGATGGCCAAACCCCATTGGCCATCTGTGGTTTTCTGGGTTAATCTGTTACAAGAGAAAGCCCTGCTGGTGAGAGTTGAGAGATGCATTAGTATTCCACAAATATGGAGCACTTCATGAGTTTGCGTGTCATCCTTGTGCAGGGCTGGCGCTAGTCCTCTCTTATCTTCCTGATTTGGGTATATGTGTGCTGCCAAAGCGAACATCCTGTACTAGTCTTTCAGGACTAAAGCCAAAGGTCGCAGTCCCAAAGCCCATACTCCATCTGCTCAGCATGTTTTTAGTCTCCATCAGTCCGGACGACCTTCCTGGGCTTTCTTGGACTTCCTTGCTTCTCTCTCTAGCTCCAACTAGCCTGGAACTCACTATGTAGACCAGGATGGGCCCAGCTCATTTCCTTGCTTTTTGATACTTTGGAAGGTTCCAGGCCAATTGTCTTGTAGAGCTTTTTAGGGTTTTCTGATGTTTCCTCTTAGAGTCAAATTACACATCTTTGACTGAAACATCAGAAAACTGATTCTTCGCAATGTATTCCACCATGGGCACCTGACTCTAATTTGCTCCATTACTTATGATGCTCCCTCGAGTAACTTCATTAAGGCGGTACTGGGCTTGTCCACAGACAGGTCCTCCTTTCCTCCTTATAGGTATTTTGAGGAGAGCAAGGCTGAAACAATATAAATACCTCTCCTCGTGAAAATTCCAAGTCATTCATTCATTCATTCACATCGGTGTGGACTTATGATCCACTATGATCTCAGTGTGCTATTATAAAACATTACTATAATCAACCAGATGTGACGATGCATGTTTGTAATATCAGGAGGTGGGAGCAGGAGGAAACGAAGTTCTGGGTCAGCTACATAGGAAGTTTGAAGCCAGCCTGGAATATAAGTTTCAAAAAAAAAAATTAAGGCAGGCGAAATGACTCAGTAAGTAAAGGTACTAACCACTGAGCCTGATAACCTGAATTCCATCCCTGGAAACCACAAGGTGGAAGGAGCCACCTTCTGTGCAAGGTGTCAGGTTGTCCTCTGACCTCCACACAGGCTCTGTGGCATGCACACACACACAGATAAAAATGTATGTAAATGTACATGTCAAAAATTACTATAAACTTTTCTTTGAATTGCACCAAGTTCCCATGCTTGCCACCACTCTGTTCCGGCTACAGTCTTCCTCTTTCCAGACTGTACCACGCGGTCCACCCACTCTGGCACCGTCTCCTTTGGCATCCCCTTCATAGAGTATACCCGCTCTCTCATGTTGTCCATTTCCTCTCCATCTCCAGCATTTACTTTCTTACTCCTACAGCTCAAAAGCCTGTGACCAAACAGGCCAGAGGTGGAATCAAAGGAGCATGGGAATGTCACACACTGCTTTCATCTGCTGTGTTCCCTGGCTAAGAAATGACACATCACTGACACTGCCTGAGAGCGCCTGTCAGTCTTGACTTGTAAATGGATGGAATGAGAAGCTGTTATACTAAGTAATACAGATTGAGAAAAACAAGGGATGTATGTTCTCTCTCATGTAGATCTTAGATCAAAATCCTCATATATGGAGACTATTACAAAGTTCTACGTCTGGTAAAATGCAGAGACTATGTGTCTGTGAGAAGCTCAGCCCTAAGTGACACATCTACAATGCCACCTCTACACCTAAGGCTCGGGAAGCATAATGGAACAGAGCTCACCAGCAAAGCTTCCCCATACAACAGATAGTGGTTAACCCAGAAAGCCACAACTGGTCAAAGTGCAGAGAATAAGAGACTGCAGAGTGTGTCTCCCTGGGGAGGGTGCCTGTATCAAACCTCTGCCACCCAGGGCTGGGGGACCACTGCAGAAGTTGAGGGGGAGGTTAATAAGAGACTTCAGAGTATGTCTCCCTGGGGAGGGTGCCTGTATCAAACCTCTGACACCCAGGGCTGGGGGACCACTGCAGAAGTTGTGGGGGGGTTAATAAGAGCCAAAGTTGATGGACAAGCACAAGGAAACAGCTGGAAAGTTACTCATATGGATTTACAGCAATGGTGACAGTATTCACAAGACACATATAAGCTCAAATTAGACAAAAACCCACAGGGAAATGGGTAAGAATCCGGCAACTACTAGGGGGAGGGAGAGTTGATTTTCTTTAAGGGAGTGAGGCTAGATAGGTTAACCAGACTCCAGTGGATGAAAGCACACTGAAGGACATTCAGGGCCACAGACTTGGCATGAAATTCTGTGGGAGCACTATGGGGAGGTGCAGGTAGTAGAGGGGGTCTAAATGTTATCAAAATGTATAAAATTCACAAAAAGTACATTTGCAAAAAGGAAAATTCAGGACTGTCTGACAAACACTACATTAATTCTGAACTTGAAAGTGCTGAGCTGGACTGTGTTACATTTTTTTGTCTTTTTGAGACAAGGGTCTCCCTGTAGCCCTAGCTGTCCTGGAACTCATTACATACACCAGGCTGGCCTTGAACTCATAGAGATCCACCTACCTCTGCTTCACAAGGGCTGGGATTAAAGGCGTGCACCACCATGCCCAGCTGCACTGTGTTACTTTAAAACTGCTGTCTCCTTTGAACAGCTCTTAATTACTGGAAAGACATGTTGAGGATCATCACTCCTTTATTCTACCATTTATTCAGCAGGTGTGCACCAAGCACCTGCCATGTGCCAAAGGTTCTCAGCAACGTTTAAGACTAGGTTGGAGCGATGTGGTGACACAGGCCCAGAATCCCACTTACTCAGGAGCTAAGGCAGGAAGATCTCAAGTTCAAGGCCAGCCTAGGCTATAGAGTAAGTTAAAGACCAGCCTGGATAATTTAGTGAGACCATAGATCAATATAAGTTTTTTTAAGACTAGGAATGTAGCTCATTGCTATAGTACTTGTCTAGCATTCATTAGGCCCCTCAGAGGCCCAAGGCCCATTCTGGAAGCTCACAGCAGTGACCCAGGCAGGGGAGCCAACTGTGGGGAAAGATGTGGTGTGTGCCGGTCTGTCAGCTAGATTCACAACCTGACGGTGAGTGGTCATTTCCAAGTAGAACAGAGACCAGGGGGGCTTTTCTCCCACACCCTGTGACTACCGAGGAGGCAGTAGACAGGGTCTGACTGTGGCTCTTGGGGGTTCTCAGCAGAGGAGCCTGGAAGCTTCAGGGAGAGGAAAGACAGACAGGGATGTAGGGCAGAGAATGGAGGATGGGTGGGGAGGAGCCTCTCCCATCAATGCTAGGATAACGGTGATTTCAGAGCCTCTCTCATTCTGTTCTGGAGGGAGCACCACGTCTCACTCCAGGTCTATCGAAGGAGCCAGTACCACTGGCCTCTTTCAGCCCCTTGGGTGCTTCAGGCATCTGGGCAGCACTGCAGAGCAGGAGGGAGCAGGAGGCCCAGGGTAGCTGCAGAGCAGGAGGCCCCCGGGGTAGCTGCAGAGCAGGAGGCCCAGGGTAGCTGCTTTCCTTCCGCAAATGAGAACACCTGGCCATGTTTCCTGGCCATTGGCAGCTAAGGGACCTCCTGGGAGGAGATGAATGTTGTCCATTCCACCACAGTCCCCACAGTTTCCCATCATCTCCCCAACTTCAAGGGCAACGTCCATCTGCCCTGCTGCAATTTTCCCAAGCACTGAGGAGCATGGCTCCGAACCCAAGCCTGTCCCCGCAGGGCAGAAAAGAACACGAAGTGCCCTGGTGCTTGTGACTGCTCCAGACACTCTGGGTTTGCCTCCCATTTTCAAATCTTTGCTTTTTCCTCCCTTTCATGCTCACAAAGAAGGCACAGGGGCTGGGGTGTACTTCGGCTGGTACAGTGCCTAGCATGCAAGAAGCCCTGAGTTTGATTCGCAGCACTACATAAACTAGATGTGTTGGGACACGCTTGTAATCCCAGCATTAGGCAGTGGGTCAGTGGCTCAGGCTAGATGGTCAGAATTTCAAGGTCATCTTGGGTACATAAGGAGCTTAAGGTCAGTCTGGTGGACTATGTAAGATCCTGTCTCAACAAACAAAAATGCTCCTAGCCACATGGCTCAGCAGGTAAAGGAGCTTGCCACCAAGCCAGATAGCATGAGCTAGATCCCTGGGACCCGGATGGTGGCTGGAGGGATCTAGAGGGATCAACCACCCCCTGAACTATTGTCTTCTGACCTGCACACACTCTCCTATACACACATGTATGCACTCATGCATACACATATAAGAAATATGGTTTTTTTTATTTTAATTTTTTTATGTGTATGAATGTACTGTCTGCATGTAGGTCTGTGCACCCTTGTCGTGCAATGCCACGGAGGTCAGAAGAGGGTGTGGGATTCTCCTGGAACTGTAGTCAAAGACAGTTGTTGGCCGCCATGTGGTGCTGGGAATCGAACCTGGGTCCTCTGCAAGAGCAGTCGGTGAGCCATCTCTCCAGCCCCAGAAATATGTCTTTTAAGAGATAAAACACAAGAACTTCATTTAGCTTGGAGCCAAGAGAAGGTGAGTGTCCTACCACGGATTACATAACCAGTTAGCAGCCACTGCAGAACTTATGGACAGCATCTCATCCCACAGGAAATGATCTGCAATTGTCCTCCCAGCCCCAAGCCACCTGTGTCCAGCCCCATGACCATGTTCCACCCCACCGCCCTGTGCAATCTTCAGTCTGCCCATTAGGTGGCGCCTTAAGCCAACAAAGTGGTCTAGGACAATGCCTTAGTGGAGATTGGTTTTCTTCTATTATTATATAGGCTTTTAAGTCTAAATGATTTTTCCTTTCTTTGCCTCTTTCTTTTCTAACAAAAAAAGGTCTTTCAATATACAATATAGCATGGCTTTTGTGCCAAACAGAAAATGAAATTTGCCTTAATCCCTCGCCTAGGGAGAAAGTATTTATGTGTCACGATTGACATCTGTTAAATTGTCAATGAAGTAAGCAAGCAGGAAGGTCCGCAATGCATCTTTTGTTCCAGAAGCTGGGCAGACACCGATCAGCTGCTCTGTACAATTAGGAATTAAAGAGGCTCCCCTTGCCCCAGCTCTGCCTAAAGCCCCAGTGAGCAGAAAGGCAGAGAGGGTTGGACTGGTGACTGCACTCTGTGAGGCGAGTGCCCCAGCTTCAAGTTCAGGCAAATTGGCTGGGCACAGCAGGGAGGGCTGTGCTGACAGCTCCATTGTGCCTGCTGGGGCCCAGGACTGAAGGAGGCCTGGTCACCCCTACTGTTCCTCGGAAAAGTGGGAAGGTGTGAGGAGTGTGATGCCAGGGGCTGGAAGAGTTTTAACCAACCACAGGCTATAGCAAATCTATTCTTAAATCAAAATGCGTTTTTGTTCTTTTGTATTTCCCACAGGCGAGGAATATTGAACTGGTCACTCCAACGTTAGCTAGCCCTGGCGATCTATTATTATTCAAACTTCAAGCTTCCTTGATACAAAAGAATGAGATCAGACGGCTCCAATATGCAGCGTGCCTATCAGATCAGCAAAGGCAAAAGGGAAGCCAGACATTCTGGCTGGCCAATGACAGGCTTGTGGTGTTACAATGTTTAGATGAACAGGCACGGGCAGACAGGCCTTCAGTCCCAGCCCTTGCTGAGTCCTGGCAAAGGATAGGTCGCTAGGGTGGTAACATGGGGAAGTGGCCCAAAGTGCCCATGGTTTTCCCAGCCTCCCCTGGAGCTAAGTCAAGCCTAATATATGCTCTGAGGAACAGAACATGGGTGGAAGAGACAGGCCACGCTCTGAGACACTCAGAAAGCTGCCTTTCTCCCTTCCTTGACTCAGATCTGTAAGCCTAAGGGTCCAAATGATGTTCCCCCAGGACGGCAGAGCGGGTGTGTGCAGCAGAGCCCTGCAATGACCTATGTTGGGCATGGAGTAGCAGAGAAGAAGAGGAAACACATTCGTGTTGGCTGCAGAGGTGAAGGGCTTCCCTGTCACCACAGCCTCCGAGCAGCAGGGACCTAAGTGGGACCCCTGGGTCAGTGCCTATGGCCAGGCTGTGCCCAGTGCATCAGAAGGACTCAGGAAGTGGCTGCCAGCCGCTGACCCCTTCTGCACTGTGCGGAAGTGGCTGGTCTGATGGCTGTCCTCGCATAAACTCATTTTCAAGCAGGCTTGTTTGAGTTGCAGACTTGTTTTCGGATCAGACTTCTGTTTACCAGAGGACAGCCAAGACATGTTTACACTTCTCTGTATGCCTCTCTCTCGTTCTGGATTCTTCCATTTGTTTTCTGGCATGTCTTCAGTTTTTTCTCTCTTTTGTCTTATAACATACAAGTTAGTCAAAATAGGACTAGAGAGATGACCCAGAGAGCAATTAAGAGCACGGGCTGTTCTTGTGGAGGACCTGGGTTTGATTCCCAAAACCCACAAGGCAGCTAACAGTGAATGGTCAATAAATCCAGTTCCAGGGTTTCTGACATCCTTTTCTGACTTCCATGGGCATTGCATGACAAGGGTGGACTTACATCCATGCAGGCAATACACTCATGCACCTAAAAATAATAAATAAGATATTTAAAAAACAAGTTAGTCACAGTGTACACAAAAGACAGATATACATAACTTTTGCTATTAATTTTAAAGCATTTTTTCTTATTTAAATGAATGATGTATTTTTCAGCCCAATGTTTTATTGAGGTTCTGTGCATTTCATAAAATCAAATTACATTACAAATCAAATCTAGACCTATCCCCCCCCCCCCACTCTACTGGAGCTCATGCATTCTGCCAAACGTGTTTTTCATCTTTTTCTCAGTCTCTCTCAAAATTCTCGATGCAGAAGTTCACTGTTTTGAGCAAAAGTTCACTGTTTCAGTCAGTTCTTTGACACAGAATTTTCTTTTGTTGTTGTTGTTGTTGTTATTCCTTCCAATATCCATCACTCCAAAATATGCACATATGCATGCCACATATATCATAGGTCTTAGCATCTTCAGCTTATGATTTTTTTATTAGGCTGAAAGATGTCATGTTTGAAGTCTCCTCCTTGGCAAGCCCAAACCACCATCAGTTCTGCCCTTGTGCTCCACACTGGGGTTTTCCCTTCCCATGGTCATCAAATGAGGTCCAGTAAGCACTGCATCCTGTCTTGATCTACCTGTCCTGGTCTCCATGATACAGCCTGGGTAGTCCGACGATGGCAGTTTATACTCTGAAGACATGGAAACCCCAGTAGTAGCTCAGTCCACAAGTTGGGTGTCTCAGCAGTCCCCATCTGGCACTGGAAATGTGAAGGATTCTTGGAGAGACATGAGTCTTCAGTCCATATTGGAAGGTTGAAAAGCTGTGTCTTCTCACGTCTTTGAAGGATGGCAAAAGCAGTGGTAGCCACAGGGTAGCTGCACTTGCCAGTAAGACAGGCAAAACAACTGTGCTCTTTTCTCTTTTTGCTAAGATCTCAAGTTTTATACTTGAAGTACAATTTCTCAGGCCTTACTATTTATTTATTTCTGGTTATACTTACCTTTTGGGTGTTTAAGGCCACACAGCCCAGATTAACTAAGGTTTTTGTTTTCTCAAGGTCAGTTGAGGATCTGGTCCTCAAGAGTCACTCAGGTTTTTTGGGGGGGATGGAGCCCCTGGCTCCTTTTGGCTTTTCAATCACCAGTTCCATCCACTTGAGGACAAAGTCAGGTCTTCCTAGACCAGACTTCCTTTTTTTTGAAGCATGAGCAGATTTACGAATGATGTATTTATTAAGGAACAGTTAAGAATCCTTTAAGAAATTCCAGGCCAGGGTAGGTTATAGAATGAGAAACTGTCTCAGAAAAATAAAAACCCAAAACCCAAACAAAGGCTAGTCAGAAAATACACATGGACTAGAAAGCAGGAGAGAGAGAGAGAGAGAGAGAGAGAGAGAGAGAGAGAGAGAGAGAGAAGGTGTGGAGTGAGGCGTAGAGTGGGGGGTGGTGCTCACAGCCCCAGATGCCCATGGCTCAGATCTGACTGATAGGATTGTTACAAAGTGGTATTGTACATATCCTTTTTAAGTCCTTATATCATTTTCTCTGAAAGCATAAAAACTGTTTTCCCTGTCAGTAGATATAATTTAGCACCACTGTTTCTGTGGCTACGTGAGGCCATTCCTTTCTGTGGCTATGTGAGAAAAATGTTTTCACTCTGTATTTCTTCAAGTCACAAACTTCTACCAAAATTTTGCCCATAGACTTTGTTATTTTCTTCAGATAGATTTTCAGAGTCAACACACAGAAACACAAAGACTTTAATATCTATTGTCAAAATACCTTCTAGAAGAGTTCTACAAAATTAAAGTGACAAGTGCCCATTTCCTACTTTCTTGCTGAGTTTTATAACTTTAAATACATTTTGACTTGATAAAGCTCCTAATAACTTATATGTACATATTAATTTTTATTATATGTACATCTTTAATTTTATATGTATATGTCTGTGTGTGGGTATGTGCACATGAGTGCAAGTACCTGTGGATCCCAGAAGAGGGTATTGGATCCCTTGGAACTGGAGTCACAGATGGTTGTGAGCCACACAACATGGGTGCTAGGAACAGAACTTGGGTCCCCTGCAAGAGCAGTATGGGCTCTGTGATCTTTTTGGTGTGTTGTTTTTAAAACAGGTTTTCACTCTGCAGACCTGGCTGGCCTGGCACGCACAGAGATTTGCTGCCTTTGCTTCCCAGTGCTGGGATTGAAGGTGTGTACACCACTTCTGGCTCAGTATGCCCTCTTAACCACTGAGCTATCTCTCCAATGCCTAATTTATGTTTTTAGAAATGTTATTAGTAGGTTTTCTTTTTTATTTATTATTCTTTTTTTTTATTTCTGTATGCATATGAATGTACTGTCTGCATGCAAGTTTGTGTGCCCGTGTCGTGCAATGCCCCGGAGGTCAGAAGAGGGTGTCAGATTCCCCTGGAACTGGAGTTCTCCTGGAATTGGAGTTTCAGATGGTTCTCGGCTGCCATGTGGGTGCTGGGGATCAAACCTGGGTCCTCTGCAAGAGCGGTTGGTGCTCTTAACCACTGAGCCATCTCTTCAGCCCCTATTAGTAGGTTTTCTATGCATGTCTTGTATAGTTGCTTTTCTTGTTGCTGTACAGAATGCTTGATGGGAGCAGCTTGAGAGAGGGAGGATTTCTTTTGGTTGTGTGTCAAGGGACAGCGATCCATCCTGGTGAGGAGGTGTGGCAGCTTGGTACCCCTGTATAGTAGCTTGTGGCAGTAGTTCCCATCCGAATGATGGGGAAGCAGAAAGCTCCAGTTGAACTTGGAGGCATAGAATCTTCAAAACCTTCTTACGGGGGTTACATCTACATGACATGCCCTGAATTCAGAAGTTTAACAATCTCCCAAAACAGTGCTGTCAGCTGGGTACCAAGCTCTCAAGCCCATAAACCTGTGGGGCACATTTTACATTCAAACCACTGCTCTCCTGATAGTTTTCTGTTCATGTATTTGTTCTATTTTCCTATTGAAGTATTGGTGCTGTATTATTGGCTTATCCAGTCTCTTTACATATTTTGAGTATTAGCTTTTGTTTTCTTACTATAGCAAAATATGGGGCCAAGTAATTTAGGAAGAAGTTTATGTGGCTCCTGGTTCTGGGTCTTGGGGAGTCCTAGAACACAGTGTCAGCAGACAGCATTCGCTCAGTGCCTAGTGAGCTGTCCTACCAGGTGCTGCCATGCACCGGGCCTTCTGGTAGCACCTGGTAAGACAGCAAGTGGCCCGGCTTCCTCTCTTCTTCCTATGGTCTTACTCCATTATAGAGGCTGGTCCTCACCTGATCACAATTACCACCACAGGCCCTACCTCCAAACCCCTCTAACACTTGACTCTGGAAATTAAAGTTCCAACATATGAACTTGGGGAGATGTTGTTGAACCTGAGCAGATAATAATTCCTTATTGTCCTAAAAATTATAATGCTTTCCCCAACATTTTAACTTCTTTAAAAAAAAAAACTATTTCTTGGTGCCGGGCGTGGTGGTGCACGCCTTTAATCCTAGCACTCGGGAGGCAGAGGCAGGCAGATCTCTGTGAGTTCAAGGCCAGCCTGGTCTACAGAGTGAGTTCCAGGACAGCCAGAGCTACAGGGAGACCCTGTCTCAAAAAGACAAAAAAACAAAAACAAAAAAACTATTTCTTAAATTTGGGGTGTGCGTGTGTGTGTGTGTACCACATCTGTGCAGGTGCCCTCAGAAGACAGAAAAGGGAATTAGATATCCTGGAGCCAGAGTTACAGGTGACTGTGGGCTGCCATGTGTGCTGGAAGCCAAGCTGCAGTTCTGGAAGAGTGTGAAGCATTCTTAACTACTAAGCTGTCTCTCCAGTCCCTAACTTTTCCAAAATTTCCTTCTGGGACTGGAGTGATGGCTCAGCAGTTAAGCACACTGGCTGCTCTTACAGAGGATCTGGGGTTCAGTTCCCAACACTCACAAGGCAGCTAACAACCATCTGTAACTCCAGTTTCAGGAGAATCCAACTCCTCTTCTGACCTGGATCAGCATTGTACAACATGGATGCACTCACATACATGTAGGCAGTACACTCATAAAAATAATTATAGCCAGGCGTGGTGGCGTACGCCTTTAATCCTAGCACTTGGGAGGCAGAGGCAGGTGGATCTTTGTGAGTTCAAGGCCAGCCTGGTCTACAGAGTGAGTTCCAGGATAGCTGGGGCTACAGGGAGACCCTGTCTCAAAAAGACAAATATATAATATTATATATATATATAATATATATATAAATACAATATATTATTTATTTTAAAATCTCTTCTTCACTCCTCATCCTGTATTCTTCCATTGGAGTTTTACTTGCTGAATCAAAGACTTTGAAACTGATGTGCTTCACAGGTAGAAGTGATGGATGCAACCGACAGACCCGGGCCTCCTCATTCAAGTCCACAGCGGCTCTCAGCATTCCAAGTTGACTTTCACGTCAAGTGCATTTCTTCAGCACTTGTCTTAACAATTATGTGATTCTTTTGCATCTTTCCTATATATTTTTTTTTCTTCATCCTGTTTCCCAACATCTTTGTTTTTTTTTGTTGTTTTTCGGTCTTTTCGAGACAGGTCTCCTCTGTATGATCCAGACAGCTGCTCCTAGAACTCTGCTGCTGTAGACCAGGCTGGCTCTTTTTTTTTTTTTTTTTTTTTTTTCTTTTTTCTTCTCTTTATCTTTCTTTCTTCTCTTTACATTTCTCTTTCTTTCTTGTCTTAGCTTTTCTTTTCTTTTCTTTCTTCTTTCTTTCTTTCTCTCTCTCTCTCTCTCTCTCTCTCTCTCTCTCTCTCTCTCTCTCTTTCTTTCTTTCTTTCTTTCTTCTTTTGGCTGTTATTCCATTGTGTGTCAGTCCAGCGACACTCCAGTTTCTGCCCTCTGGTGGTGGTTGTGAATATTGCTGCTGTGAGCAGAAGTGTGTGGGTTTTAGTGAGTCTCGGTTTCTCTTTCTTTGGCATATGCATGCACCTGGGAGTGGAATTACCAGATCGCACGATGATTCTGTGCTTAATCATCTGAGAAGCCACATCTATTTCCCATAGCAACTGAGCACATCATGCTCATGCCAGCAACATGCAGCCTATGGTTTCTTCATGTCTGGCCGACCCTGGATTTTAAAAGAAAATGTATGCTGGGCATGATGGAATGAGCCTTTAATCCCAGCTCCGAGGAGGCAGAGGCAGGTGGATTTCTGTGAGATGGAGGCCAGCTTGGTCCACATAGTGAGTTCCAGCTAGGCTGAAATGTAATTTATCTTTTAAGTATTTATTTGTTTATTTGTATATTAGTTATTTTTCTTCCTGCTGTGACAAAATACCGGACAAAGCCACTTATGACGGGAAGGCTCATTTTGACTCATACTTACAAGTACAGTCCATCGTGGCAGGGAAGACGTGGCAGCGAGGATGTGGGACAGCTGCTCACACGGTGTCCACAGTCAGGAAGGGGAGAGAGATGAGTGCTGGTGCTCTGCTTGCTTTCTCTGTGACACACGGTGAGGAGCTCCAGCCCCCGGAATGGTCCCACCCACACTTAGGGTAGATCACTTACCACAATGGACCTATCTAGAAACTGCATCACAGACATGCCCAGTGGTATGTTTCCATGGAGATTCTAAGTCCCATCAAGCTGACAATCAAGATTAGCCACCACACCAACATGAGTTAATTTCTGGGTTTTATTTATTCAGTGTGTGTGTATGTGTGTGTGTGTGTGTGTGTGTGTGTGTGTGTGTGTTGAGACAGGGTATCAAGTAGCCCATATTAGCCTTGAGATTCCTAAGTAGCTGAGGCTGACCTTAAACTCCAAATGCTGGGATTTTGGGTGTGTTCCGCCATGCCCAGCTAGAAAATGTATTGACCTAGTCATCATCATGTGCAGGTATGCAGTGGCCTCTGACTATAGTTTTGAGATGCGCTGGTCTCCCCGATGGCTGCTGCTGTTAACGTGCCTGTTGTGTGCTGTGGTCCATCAATTGCCTCTCCTTGGGAGCAATGCATAGTCATGTCTTATGTTTATTTATTTTTTTATTTTTTATTTTTTGGTCTTTTTGAGACAGGGTCTCCCTGTAGCCCCAGCTGGCCTGGAACTCACTCTGTAGACCAGGCTGGCCTTGAACTCACAAAGATCCGCCTGCCTCTGCCTCCCGAGTGCTAGGATTAAAGGCGTGCGCCACCACGCCGGCTATCTTATGTTTATTTTTAAGGGATTCTTTTTCCTTTGTGTCTTTTGATTTATTTTTTCACAGGATAGAGTTAACCAAAAGTTCCCCTTTCACACAGGGTTCTATCAAAAGCAAAATCAAAGGCCTGGCCAGCATGGTAGTACATGCCTGTAAGCCCCATGCTCAGGAGGCTAAGATAGGTAGATGGAGAGTCCCAGGCCAGCCTGGGCTACAGAAAGTGAAATCCTGTCTTGAAAAAACAAAACAAAACAAAAAAACCAACAACCAAAATAACAACAAACAAGCAAAAAAGTCAACAAACAAAAAAAACCCATAGAAGGTTGGTGGGCAAGATAGCTCAACAGGTAAAGAAAGGCACCTTATGACCTGAGTTTAGTGTGGTACCATCTGGCCCTGTGGGCTCCCACCCAAAAGACAGAGCCTCGAACAAAGACGGACCCAGACCTTTATCCCCGTCTGCTAGTTCTCCTAAACTCGGTTTCCCATCTCCTATACATGGGAGCACACCTACTCTGATTGGATGTCCTACACAACAAGCTCCCTACAGGCAGAACCTCGTAGTACACTCAGGCTCCCGCTATGCTGAGTTTCTTTTTCTTTGTTGCTTAACACAGAAAGAGAGAGCCAACACCTGCCAGTTGTCCTCTGACTGCCACATGTGTGCACTGGCATGTACAAATCCCCCATGAATGAATAAGTATAAATCAATGTAAATAGTTTTAAATTTAGTCCACAGCATAAAATGACAAATAATAAAGTTTTAAATATTTGAGTGTTTATAAATCAAACTTTTTAGAGCCTTTCACTGGTCAAGTATTATTCTAGCACTGTTCACTGTTCAATTCCAGCAACATGACTACAGGGTAAGCATTATCAGAGTCTCATTTCACAATCAAGACTTTGAGGGATGGCGAGGTCTGAATCCACACTGCTGGCATGAGGTAAGGTTACTATCTCAGAGTGATTCAGTATATAAGAAAACATTTTCTCATATTTCTCCTTGTTCTATGGGGGGGGAGGCAAGAAAGTCATATCAAAACCTTTGTTGCACCTAGAAGGTATAAGTTTCATTAGGACTCATTATAAATAGTTGTTACATGTAGGATCCACAGAAGGGTTCGATGTTTATGGCAATCTGAGGCTTTTCTTTCTTTCAATGTTCAGACGGGTCAACCTTTCAGTTGCTGATGATGCTCAGTCGATGATGACGTCGTTCTCCAACTGTAAATTGGAGACAACTATTATAGAGGTAATCTCTTATAAAACCGGTAAAAATGCCTTCTTTAATTGACTAATAGACATAAGAACTGTGAAAAGGATTATACTCTGTTCAGAACCAAATATAATACTAAAGTCCTTGGGCTATGCACTTAGGCAAAGTATATTAATGCAGGAGCTCTGACATCAGCAATGGATTGTTCTACCAGGGGGATGTTGGCCAGGGGATCCAAGGCCCCACAAAAGGTAAGGGCTCCTTGCCCCTAAGTTGGGATACCTGCAGGAGGAGAGGCGATAAGACCCTGCTGCCGAAGACCTGACGTTAACATGGGAGGGATGTATTGAGACCGCACATGCAAGTGTACAGATGGCCTCTGGAATGCCAGAGAGTGTTACCAAAGGCCACTAAACCAATAAAGCAAATACGGGTCTCCCTGAGTCAAGCAAGACTCCACCGTCAGCACCAGCTACACCTCACCTGCCTGGAAATACTGTGCAGCAGAGGCAGCCATGTGCCTGTATATCCCAAATCTAATTGGCTATTGGCTCTCTCCTTGGAGGAATAACCCATGGCTGATGCCACAAGCCTACATCCTCTACAGGTTAGGAGATGTTATAAGCCACAGTAAGACCCTATCATATTTATCAGGGGGTAAAAATGTAATTCATGGATTAACATATCATCCAAACATATGTGTCTATGCCAAAGTAACCTACCATAACTATTAGTGCTGCCTAAATACCTATATATCTAATTGCTTGTGCTTCATTAGTAGGATCGAAAGGTTATTCCTGAACAAACTGTCAGCCCATGAAAGGAAACAGCCAGAATTGACCAGAATCCAAGTCAACAGCTCCAGAGAGAGAGGACAGTTTTACTTCTCATCCACCTGTGCCCCTTTTCTAAGCCTAGGGAACAATCTGCGGAAGAGGGGGTGTGGTAGGATGTAAAGGCTGCGATTGGGGTGAACGGTGAAACTACAGCGATGTAGTCTGGACACTCATTTGATCAACTTGAATGAACAAACAACCTGTCACCCCCCACTGAATGGTGGGACTGTGGGGGTTTGGGCACAACAGTCTGTAGATTGGTTTTGCACGAAGGATGCTTATACTCATGGATTATCACTTATAGCTAAAAAATGAAAAAAAAAACCTGAAAGATGCAGGACAGTTATGGCAGAATACATGATCTGGGATGGGGTGGGGGTGGGGGGGAAGGGAAAGGGAAATATGCCTGATCTGAATTGGAAAATGATGTATGAAATGCACAAACCATCAATAAAAATTAAATTAAAAAAAAAAAAGAAAACATTTTCTCACATTGCCACAGTTCCACAGGGAGCCAATGCCGGCACTGTCTTAGCAGCTCTGCCTAATGCAAGACTACACACTTTCCATCTACTCTGCCTTCCAAAGCATGCTACCTTGTGCCTCTTTGGTTTCTCCCCTCATAGTTACCAAACAGCTGCAACAGCATGAAGCATCACTTAAATTTAATGCAAATTTAATTTTTAATAATATTTTTATTTTATGTGTGTGAGTGTATTGCCTGCATGTAAGTGCACCCATGTCGTGCAGTGCCCATGGAGGTCAGAAGGCCCCTTGGAACTGGAATTACGGATGGTTGTTAGCCGCCATGTGGGTGCTGGGAATCAAGCCTAGGTCCTCTGCAAGAACGGCCAGTGCTCTTAACCACTGACCCATCTCTTCAGCCTACAAATTAATTTTTTAAAGCAAGGAAAACTTGAATACTTTCGTAGACTTCTTGTTGGACAGAACTGTCACAAGCACCATCCATCCTAAACCAATCACTGACAAAGGAACCAATTACAATTTTGGACCCTGATTAATCAAGACTTGCCCCTGATACTGAGGGGAGCCTAGCCTTCTAGAACAATCTGCTGGCAAAATCAGCTGTTCACTAATGAAAGGACCAGCAGCTTCTGGCCTGAGTCACTTAGCACTGTGAGGTTCAAGGTCAGTGAGTTCCCGTGGACTGTTGGTGTCTCCTGGCCCCACTGACTCACTTGAAGTCATTGTTGCAACATGTGAGTGAGACCTTGACCTCTGCTCTACAACTGTGTGTGGCTCCACTGGTCCCTCCTGGCTTCCACGGGCCTCTGTGGATGCACTTGCTGAACTTGCATGACAGTCCCTGGGCTGACCTTGCATGACCACAGCAATGGCAGCTTTGAACTGTAAGTCCTCACACTCAGCACACTCTATCTGCTCTACAGATCCCCCAAAGGCTGCTTAACTTCACATGCTCGGCAAACCTTAAAGCCAGCGCAAAAGGCAAGTGGCTTTCATGCTGAAACTAGGGCTGACCAGGTTCCTGCCAAGGGAGCATGCCACATGCCCTTGGTGGCTCTCCTCGGCAAACTACAGTGCCTTCTGCTGTCTTAAAATGTCACTGAGCTATCTGAGCTAAGAAGAGATAGGCAAAGATTTCTTCCACAGTTTCAAAGGTCACTGGAGACTTCTCTAGGTAGAGAAATCCTTGGACAAACCACCACATTCTATAGTGCAGGATGGACACTGTGCCCCAACTAGTCTTTGCTATTTTCCTGAGCACTGTCCCTAAACCGATTTTAATGGATTTCTTTTTCTTTTTACTTATATTTTTAAAAGTTATGTGTACATGTCTATTTGCATGTGAGTACAGGTGTCCACAGAAGACAGAGACATCGGAGCTGGCATTACAGGGGGTTGCTAGCACCAGTATGACTGTTAAGAAATGGTTTCAGGTCCTCTGCAGGAGTAGTGTATACTCTTAAACACTGAACCATCTGTCCAGTCCTGATGGTTTAAAAAAAATCATGTGTATGAGTTGTTTTGCTTGCACGTGTGTAAGTAGATCCATGTGTGTATGAGTGTTTTGCTTGCACATGTATAAGTAGATCACATATCTGATATGTGTATGAGTGTTTTGCTTGCACGTGTACAAGTAGGTCACATGCATGTGATGCCCATGGAGCTTAGAAGAGGGCACCAGATTCCTGGAACTAAGTCGTAGTCAGTTGTTAGCCACCATATAGGTGCTGGGTACTGAACTCAGGTCCTCTGCAAGAACAGCCAGTACTCTTTGCGTCTTGTTTCAGATAGAAGAGGTTGAGGTTAGAATTAGAAGTGACTTATCCAGAGTCAGGTGGAACAATGAAATTGGTGGGCATGAAACCCAAACTGGAGAAGAATGTAGAGTCAAGACTTATGTCCCATGGCCACAGGGACTGGGGAGTCACCCTCACAGAGCCCTGAATGAAAGATTTGATGTGATCCATCTAGTATCTGTTTCTGTTCACTTCATGGGGAGCTTTGGGGGTGGGCACATCCAGAGCAAGTTTAGGTCCTAATTTACGAAGGAAAGACAGGAGCCACATCTTTGGACATGTTTAGCTCAAGGGTTAAAACAGCCAACAGGACCATCTCTGGGCAAGCTCAGCTTTCCACATAAAGTTCTAGCTAAAAATAAAGGAAAGGGCCTTTCAAATGGGTGTCAATACAGGAGTTTGCCTTAGGAGTGCCTGGCTTGGCTGCTTGCAGTTCCCAGGAGCCACAGGAGAGAGATCTGTGCTTGGGACAAGGCCCACCTCCACAGCATGAAGGTGCAGTATGCTCTCATAGCCTAAGTCTGGTCCTCTACAGAGCTGTCTGTCTTTGTGTCCCTTGAGGAACTGTGCTAGGTTCCAGAGATCAAAAAGGAAGCTTAACCCTGCTTCCTCTTTCTACACATTCTCCCCCAGAGAGCCTCAAGCAGAAGCACCTTAAAGAAGGGGCTGTGGGCGGGGCCCCTGGCAGGGCCTGGGAAAGGAACGTTTCTGAGCTGTGGAGGTGCTTAGAGTCCTGCCCGCAGTCACCCCGCCAGCACGAATTGTGTGCAGCACAAACGGGAAGGCCTGGCCCATGGGGCAAGGACGCTGGTGGAGGGGACAGGATGTCCCGTTAGCTCCCCAGCAGCCTGAGCTGCGGTGCAGAAAGACCGGTCCCCTTGGGTAGGGCCTGGGAAACAAGCTTTCTTTCCCCCCAGTTCTTCCTATCAGTTAGGTCTGCCTTGTTCTGGTAGCTGAAAGGGAAAAGCACACACCCCGGAGTCTGGCCTGGAGAGGAAGGCAAGTTAACAAAGGGAAAGTCATTGCCAATTCCCTGTACTCACAGGAATAAACAGGAATGCTGCTGAGTGGGAGAATGGGCGTGTCACCACACCCCATGTGTGAGCCACAGCCATCCTGGAAACTGGCTGTGCCTTTTTTTTCATTTGGACAGGGAAGCAGGGGAACATAGCAGAGGTGAGAGACTCCATGAACGTGACTTTTCTCTCTCTGCCCCACTGTATTTGACCATGGAGGATGAGCTTTGGGCCCAGGGTGATGCCTTCAAGCCTAAGGGGCCAGTGGAGGACGTTGATCATTCAGAGAGCTCAAGGGACTTGGCTTGGGGTGCACAGCTTGGAAATGGGAAGTGGGGACTAGGGACTGTCTGATTCTCAGATTTCCCATCCAGCACCTTTTTCAAGTATCCAGGGTAAGACCCAGACTCAAAGCAGAGTTAGACACCCCAGCACACAAGACTATAGGTTGATGCTAATTCTCATAGTTATTTCTCCTAAAGGCTTTCTTCCTGGGGAACTTCAGAGGGGGGCATCTGATGTCTTTGAGGAGGGGGCCCCAAGGCCCAGGAATGAACCTCTCACACAAAAGCTCTTCATCTAGAGGTGGGATCTTGTCTAGTTTCCTCCATGCACTTTGGCATGTCAACTGGCTCATTATGTGGTCCTGTTTAGGCACCATATCATTGAGATGTAATGGATACAGCTTCCCTGTCATGACTGGTCCTCTGCTTCATAAATCTTTCTTCCTCTTCTTCCACAATGTAGCCTGAGCTGGAATTGTAGGGGCGGGCTGCATTTTATATGTCTTAATTGGAGCTAGGTATCCTATGGTCACTTATTCTCTGTATTTTGTGGATGTCTGAAATTCTCTCATCTGTTGCAAAAAGAAGCATCTTTATTTAACTGGAGGGGGGGCGCATGCCTTTAATCCCAGCACTCAGGAGGCAGAGGCAGGCAGATCTTTGTGAGTTCAAGGCCAGCTTGGTCTACAGAGCAAGTTCCAGGACAACTGGGGCTATAGGGAGACCCTGTCTCAAAAAGACCAAAAAAAAAAAAAACCAAAAAAACTAAAAAAAAAAGAAGCATCTTTGATGAGAGGCGAGAGCTACCCTTATCTGTGAGTTTAAGGTAAGTTTTAGAATACCATTAGAAATTGTATTGGTTTAGGGAAATGCACTGGTAGGTTCTCTAGAATCTATGACATCTCTAGCTGTGAATGTTTGGCTAGGTTCACAGTACTAGGCATGAATTATTTCCCTCCTATTGAGCAGGCCTTAAGCCTAGCTGTTAGTTACCCCCAAGACATGTACTAAAAACATATCTCGCTCAGCTAGATTGTTTTAGTTTGTAGGCTTTACAGCTGAGTAGGACCATTGATTGTCTTTATGTCCTGGCAGCTTACAGAGCACCTTCTAATACTGTAAGAGCTGGTCCTCAGGGAGAAGGCTTCCATGTTAGTACCAGCTCAGTTCCTCCAAGTCCTGTGTCTAAAGTGTGTGTTAAGTTCGGCAATAGGGTCTTACCTTCAGGTTCTATAAGGTAACCAAGATGCCCAACTTTTTTGTTATTTTTATTTAATTATTTGTTTGAGACACTGTGTAGCCCTGGCTGATCTAGAAGTTGATATATAGACCAGGCTGAACTCACAGAGATCCACCTACCTCTGCCTCCCAAGTGCTGGGATTAAAGGTGTGTGCCACCACACCAGCACAAAGACCATCTTTTTTATGTGGGTGCTAGGATCTGAACTCAGATCCCCATGCTTGTGTGGTGGGCACTTTATGCACTGAGCCACCTTCCCAGGCCCTGAATTCTCTTTTGAGACCATATACCACACACACACATACACACACACACACACACACACACTAGCTTGCTTATTCAGAAGGATCATGTCACAATTGCTCATGTGACAGCAGCATCCTAGGAAGTGTTATTATCAAATTCCTGTCATCCAGGGAAGAAGGACTGGAAGTGGAAATGAAATTCTGTCCTACTGAGACATTCTCCCTGCCTGCCTGGAGGCACATGCTGGGCTTGTGTTTTGACCAGCCCTGCAAGGTCGGAGCCCAGGCAGCTCTTCAATGAGAGATGATCCTGGTCTTAGCCAGGAAGAGTCTGGGATGTCTCCACAATATGCACAACACTTTGTGCTGAAGGAAGACTCACACCTTTTGTTTGTTACTATAACAAAACCCCTGAGATCAGTTAAAAAGAGAAATTTTGGACTGGCATGGTGGTGCACACCTTTAATCTCAGCTCTCAGGAAGCATAGGCAAGTGTATTTCTGTGAGATCCAGGCTAGCCTGGTCTGTTAGTAGATTCCAGACCAGCTGGAGCTACAAAAAAAAGTTTGGCTAAGGAAACAGGGCAGTGAGTAAAGCACTATGCAAGTGTGAGCACATGGCTCAGGTCCCCAGCACCCACACAGAAAGCTGAATGCAGCCATGCCTGCAGGCCCAGGGCTGGAAGGCAGAGGTGGGAAGATCTCAGGGACTCGCTAGCCAGCCAGTCTAGCTCAGATGGAATTCCAGATTCCTTGAGAGACCCTTCCTCAGAAAATAAGGTAGAGAGAGTCAAGGAAGGCACCTGACTACCTTCGGGCCTCTACACACATGTATGCACCAATGGCACTCAAAAGTAATAGATGATAAATAAGTAAATAACTTTTTAAGAATTATTTTCTTTGGCTCACAGCTTGGGAGGTTTCTGTCCACAGTGCTTGGCACATTGCTTTTGAGCCTGCACGCTATGGCAGGAGTACTGGGTTGGAACACCCGTGCTCACCTCGTGGTGACCAGAGAACAAAGAGAGGGACACCCCATAATAATCATCTCTGAGAGCACCCTTGCTGGGAGTTGGGGTGGGGGAGTGGGATAAAACCTCCCAGGTCCCAGCTCTTAAAGTTCTATGGCCTCCAGGAGTGCTAAGCTGGGTCTGAGCCTCTACCACATGGGCAGACATGGAAGCCGGGCAGCTTCTTTTCTCCTCTAGGTACAATGCATTAGAAGTCTTATAGGAACACACCAGTGAGCACACACAGGTCCTAGGCTTCTCACTGAGGGAAGGCAAGTGGTATGGGGATGGTTGGTCCTCACTCACAGATAAAGGAAGCCAGGAGATCCTTGTGAATGATTCACGGTCCCTCCTCTTGTGTGACACCTGAGGGAGGCCAGTAGGGCGACTCCAGAGGCGACACATCCGGGTACAGCTCAGTGACTTGTGCTACACAAGCAAAGACAGCACCAGAGGTCCCCAAACCCTGTGCAGAGGTTCTCTGAGGTCCTGTGATGAACACACAAGAGCACTGCAGGGTGGTTTAGATCCTTGCAGGAAACACACACACACACACACACATACACACGCACACGCGCACACACACACACACACACGCACACACACAATCTGTCAGATGTGATGTAAAAGTATTACCTCAAAATAGGTCAGAAGAGATTGGAGAGATGGCTCACTGGTTAAGAGCACTGACTGCTCTTGCAGAGTACCCAGGTTTGGTTCCCAGCACCCACATAGCAGCTAACAACTATCAGGTAACTCCAGTTCCAGGGGATCAGATGCCCTCTTCTGACCTCTATGGGCACTGCACAACACAGGTGCACTTACACACATGCAGGCAATATACTCAAACCCATTAAATAAAAATTAAAAGGATAAGCCAGGATTTCAGCATGAGATTGTGACCTTCTCTCTTTGTGAAGTTTGGTTTCAGATTGTCACTATGATTAAAAACAAAAAAAGTATTGGAAAAAAACTCAGTATAGAACACAAAATAACCAAGGCAATAGTAAACAGAGTCCAAGGACTAGGCATTCATGCAGTCCAACAGCTAAATACACCCCATTATTGGGAAACTGTGGCCTCTTCAAGATGAAATAAAAAAAAAAAAGCCAGGCGTGGTGGCGCACGCCTTTAATCCTAGCACTTGGGAGGCAGAGGCAGGCAGATCTTTGTGAGTTCAAGGCCAGCCTGGTCTATAGAGTGAGTCCAGGACAGCTGAGTAAAGGGAGAACGAGGAAACACCGTCTCGAAAAGCAAAAAAAAAAAAAAAAAAAAAAGAAATTAAAAATACTGTTTCTTTTCTTGAATGTATATTTTCAAAAATTACATAGCTGCTAAGTTGTTGGGACATAAATACAAAATTGTTCAGATCTGGGTATTTCTGAGCTATATAGCTACCATGAAAAAAAATTCTCAAGCTACTAAGGGAACTGTGAATGGAAGCCATTTGGGAATCTGGTGGTAGAGCCTTGGAGGACAAGCCCTGGGGAACCTGGCCCTTTAGGTCAACATCCTGGAAGTGCCGTGTGAGAGAGAAAGAAGCTTGGGACTTGATGGACTTCACTCCTGAGCTCTTAGTTACAGTAGGGACCCTAAGCCAGCTCTAACCCAGCTCCTAGGCAGCGTGGCATGGTTCCAGCAGCATTTAATGATGAAGATGCTTGACGCGGCTTTCTCCCATTATCAGAGTATTATAATAATATATGTGACATTGTTATATGTTTCCAGAACAGTAATAAAATGAGGTGAATTATGAGAAATTTTAAAACATAGCATTGGGAACCACAGGACAAATAAGATCAAGAACATTGGAGCCTACAGTGCAGACTTTGGCCTGAGCAATGTGCCTTGTCACATTCCTTATCTGTAAAATAGGAACAATTGACTTGCCTGTGTGCGTTTGATGACAGAAATCTGGGTAAGACAATCACCAGAGAAATAGTTGGAAAAGCACAATAAAAACACAAGTAGTTGGGGCTGGAGAGATGGCTCAGCAGTTAAGAGCACTGACTGCTCTTGCAGAGGACCTGGGTTCAATTCCCAGCACCCACACGGGGGCTAAGAACCATCTTTAACTCCAGTTCCAGGGGAATCTGATGCCCTCTTCTGACCTCCGCGGCATTGCACGACATAGGTGTACCAACCTACATGCAGACAGTATGCTCATACACATAAAAAATAAATTAAAAAATACAAAAGCACAAGTAGTCTTCATTAGTGAGTTGTTAATAAAGATTCTAATATATTGATCTCTCCAACCCTCTGGGGCTCGAATGTGACTTTGGCTTTCTTTGTTTTTGAGGCTGGGTCTTGCCATGCAGCCTCCAATGGCCTCTGACTCATGATCCAGCCTCAGCCCCCAGGTGCTGTGATTAGAGGCACACACCACCACACTTTGAAATTTTTTGTTAATATTTACCCTTGGGTGCCTTGAAAGAAAGCTCAGTGATTAAGAGCACTGGCTGAACTTGCAGAGGACCCAAGTTTGATTCCCTGCACCCACATGGCAACTAACAACCATTCATAACTCTAGTTCCAGAGGATATGACCCCCGAGATCACTGCATAATGCAGGGACACCTACCTACCTACATGCAAGGAATACAATCATATACATAAAAGAAAAAAATCAATTCTATCCCAGTGTCTAACTTATTTGTGTGGCTTAACTGTTGACATATTGGCCAGGGTGGAGTCCCATGACGACGTTGGTGGCTTTAAAGGAGATGACAAGATGAGGGGGATGACTCAGTCAGTAAAGGGCCTGCCACCAAGCATGAGGACCTGAGCTTGGACCTTGGCACCCATGTAAAGGGCTGGGCGCAACAGCATGTATCTTAATACTAGCACAGGGGGCGAAGAGACAGGAGAATCTCTCTGGTTTCCTGGCCAGCCTGTCTAGCCGGAAGGTGAGCTGCAGATTCAGTGAGATTCTCAAAGCTACAGATTCTCAAAGAAACTAGGAAGATAATGATTGAGGAAGATACCACATGGCCCTCTAGCTTCCCCCCACCACGCCACACTACGTGCACACACACACACACACACACACACACACACACGCCACACTAACACAAACATACATATAAATAATATTAACTTTCAAAAAGAAGAGGAGGAAGAAGAAGAGGAGGAGAAGGAAGGGAGACCTATGCTAGAGCACCTGTCCTGTCCTACCAGTTGTCGGGCATATGTTCCAGCACCCAATTAAAATGACTCAGTCTCAGATATTTTGTTACAGCAATAGAAAACAGACTAAAACACCTTCCAGTTACTTCCCTTTTCATTTATGAAAGTGAGACATCAGTTTTTATCTGTAAGCCAACAGCCTCGCGAATACAGTGGCCTTTGTTAAGCTTTCCCCCACCAATATTTCTTTTTCTTTTTTTTTTTTTTTTGGTTCTGATTTATTGTGTGGCTGGTGCAATGCATTTAACAAAAAGAGAACTGAGTGATTTTAGAAGCAGGAGCCAAAATTCCTGCCTCCATCTAGAATTTCTGAGTAGAAGACTTAAGATGTATCTGGGAAAACCCTGTGTTTGATTAAAGTGTAGTCACATTTTCCTGATGTTAGGCCTTCGTTTCAGATTCCTCATCCGTGTGTGGCTGCAACATTGTAAAGTAAAGTTTCCGTTCCCAGAGGAGAACTCTTCTATGGAAAGAAAATGTTTTTGAAATCACAATCATGTTTCTGCGAATGCTCATCTCTCTTTACTAAACATCACGCCATTCTACCTCATGACAGTCTTTATTCCCCAGCATCTAGCTCTGGGTAAGAGTGGCATCCATCTCAGGGGGAAGCTGCACGAGGAGACAGTCTCTTCCATAAATCTGTTTGGTGGACAATTCCAAGTAGATCTGCATGGAGAAGGGGGAGAGTGGATTTTTTTTTAATTTGTGAGACTATTCAGTACCATCCGGATAAACTTTATCACCTAAAACATTAAAAAATTGGGCCTATCCTGCTGACTTTCTTGACTTTGGAGGTAACTCCAAAGGAAGTGGATGAAACACTAATGACTGTGGTGGGCTACAAAGTTCACTCTAGAAAAGAGGCTAATCATCTAATTACCAGTGTAATTCTGCCCTTTTGTGCAGAGAATTATCAGCCTCCTCTTTTAATGTTTGATTCAGCTTAATTTGTGCTAATCACTGAGTTTAATCAACTCTCTCAAGGCATCTACCTCACTCTAACTCTCCAGTCGCCATCTTGGTCCATCCCATGCCATCTCTCACCTGTTAACACAATGACCTTGAACCTGTGACGGTGACCTTGAAGCCCTTCCCTCCATTCTCATCCCTATTTCCCAATCCATTTTCAATAGCTACTAAACTCTGGTCACTTTATCCTCTGCCAGATTATTCAACAACTGCCATTGTTCTTAGGAGGAAGGCCAGGCATTTACATGTTAACATGGCTGGCATTATCCCTTTCTTTTTGACACAGAATTCCTGTGAGAGGTGAAAGGACTATAGAGTCCATTATTTTAAGCTAACTCTCCAGAGCCGGATTTGTAATGTATCATCTTCCAATAACTCTTTATCAGTATCCAGTCAAATTTCACAAGCTTGCCTGGAAGGAAAAACTTACATAGTAAAGCCATGGAAGCATTTGGTTTGGTGGAAAGATGTTGAAACTAAGCAGAAACATGTAAGCTGGCAAAAATCTGAGCCAAGCAAAGATGAAGAAAACCCACCAATCCCATCCACCAGGCAGGGCCTGTAAGTGGCTGCATCCAGCCTGGGACACATGGTCCTCAGATTGAATACTGTGTGGGTAAAGGGTGACTTTCACCCACATTCACACCTTGGGGTTTTTAAAGAAAAATAGGTATGTGTGTGTGGGGGGGGTATAGAAACAGAATGATGTGATTTTAGGATAAAGTTGATGAGACTGCAATACCTGCATTAGCAGGTGAGTGTCATGCAGCACACACATGCTCTGGGATAGCTCTAATACAGGAAGTGAGCAACAGCTCTGTTAGCCCCTGGTTTCAGATGGTTTGGCCTCTGGACTTTCTCCCCTCTTTTCTACAGGAAAGGATTCACGTAAGGCTCAGTTCTTTCATGATTCTGGCAGGCAGTGATGTATCACATGTGCAGAAATGCTCTCAGAGCTTTGGAGATAGCTCTGTTGGTAAAATGCTTGCTACACAAGCACAAGGACATGAGCTTGAGCCCCCGAACCCATACTTTTAAGAAGCTGTGCATGGTGCTATGCTGTTGTAGTTCTAGCACTGAAAGGCAGGGACAGGCAGATCCCTGAGGATCACTGACCAGCCAGCATGACCTGCTCAGTTGAGTTTCTGGAGAGTGAGAGACTCTAGAAAGGAAGAAAGGAAGAAAGGAAGAAATGAAGGAAGAAAGGAAGGAAGAAAGGAAGAAGGAAGAAAGGAAGAAAGGAAGGAAGAAAGAAGAAAGGAAGAAAGGAAGGAAGAAAGAAGAAAGGAAGAAAGAAAGTGAAGGAAAGAAAGCAAAAGAAAAAGGAAGAAGGAAGGAAGGAAGGAAGGAAGGAAGGAAGGAAGGAATAGGTGCCTTGTGAACAACACCTGAGGTTGTCCTCTGGCAATCACATGTATGTGTACACATGTTCATGAACACCTGTACACACATACACAGGAAAGAAAATCCATGCTTGCCTAAAGTCAAGGTTCAGAAATGTATAATTTTCTGATTGGACTTGCAAGGCCCTCGATCTTCAGAGCCTTGGGATGGTTTCTCTAGCTTAATCTTAATTTGGCGATTTACGGATCCGGGACCTCCCCCACTGTGACAGACATGCTCAGGGTTATCCTCCCCCACTGTGACAGACATGCTCTGGGATACCTCATTAAATTTTCGCAGTGTAGCCACAGATGCCCCCTTTTATAGATGAGGAGACTGCATGTTACAGGAACAGACAGAATGGCGTCTGTCTCCGTGCTCAGCATCCTCCCCCGCTCACTGGCGCCAGCACGCTGGGTTTCTATGAGCAGTATACCTTCCCTGGGTTGATAGAGAGATGCTGGGGGTGACCACATCAGTGGTATTTGGAGTGCTTGTCCAACCTGTGACTTAATCACAACTTTCACAGGGGATGGGAATCCAATATCAGTTGGGTAAGGTGGGGAATTTGTGGCCCCCAAGTCTCTATCCACAATTGGATTCCAGGTTGCCTTAAGGTTCTCCAGCCTTCGCAGCTGAGCTCTCTGTAGTGTGACTCTTTCCTCTGGTTGCACATGAATGTTGCTATCTGGAGGCTCAGCGGCACGGACAGTAAAGCCTATTAGCACTCTCTTGAGGAGGGAGGGACTTACCAAGCCCTTCGCTCCCTGAGCTTGTAGAGATGGCTAACAGTTGCTGGGGGTGGGAGTCTTCAGTGTCTTCTGCCAGTATGCTGCTGGCTAACTCTGGGTCAAAGCCCTAGAGAAGAATGCTGATTGGCCCTGCTGGGACCACCTGACAGCATGGAGACTCGCCACTGGGTCTAGGTTTTAAGGTTAGTTAAGAATGCCTGGGCTAGGGTTGTAGTCAGAATGTCTCTGGGATCAATAATCTACTATAATTTTATGATTTATCCTGGAAGAGGCCCTTCCCAAGCCAGCACACAGAGCTATGAAGGCTAGGCTTGGTTTTCTCTTTGAATGAATTGAAATGTGGCACACACCCCTGTGTTTGTGGGGGCAGTTCCAGAGTGAGTTCACATATGGACAGTGATTAGAGGGGAAGACCCACCCCACGCTGATTGTGAATGGTGTTATCCCAAGGGCTGGGGACCCATGTGGAAAGAGGTTAGGGGAGGAGGAGGGCAGCTGGCCCTGTGTAGGTTTCCTTCCTTCCTTCCTTCCTTCCTTCCTTCCTTCCTTCCTTCCTTCCTTCCTTCTCTTTCCTTCCCTCCCTCCCTCCCTCCCTCCCTCTCTCTCTCTCTTTCTTTCTTTCTTTCTTTCTTTCATCATCACCATGGACATCATACTCTAGCTTCTTCTGCTCTCCTTTCAATGTACATTGAGTACCAGGGAGTTTCCCAGCCTTCAGCACCAGACCAGGACTACTGGGCCACCCAGCTTCTGGATTGAGTAGCTACCAAGTTCTCTTCCTCTGCAGCACTGCAGATGGCCAGTGTTGAACTACCCAGCATCAACAAATCTAATTAGTCTTCTAGGACACTCCAGCAAGATGGCTCGGTGTGTGGTTCTAGTTACTTTCTATTAATGGTATAAAAACACTGGTCAAAACCAACTTGAGGAGGAAAGGGTTTATTTGCCTCACAGCTCACAGTCCATCATCAAGAGAAACCAAATGAGGAACTCAGGGCAGGAACCTGAAGCACAGGCCGGGAGGAATGCTGTTTACTGGCTTGCTCCCCTAGCCTGTGCTCAGCATGCTTTCTTATATAATACAGGACCCCCTCCCCAAGGGTGGCACTGCCCACAGTGAGCTGGGCCCTCCCACATCACTCAACAACCAATAAAATTCCCCATGGCCACAGGCAAATTCAATGGAAACAATTCCTCAATTGAGGTTTCCTCTACTCAGGTATATCAAGTTGACAACTGAAGCTGTCCTGTACAGAGGGTCAAGGTACTTTCCACCAAGACTGATAACTTGAGTTTGATCTCAGGAACCCACACGGCTGAAGGATAGAACTGACTTCTCAAAGTTGTCCTCTGACCTCCAAACCTGTGTCATATGTGGCACACGCATGCACATGCAACACCCATGGAGGCCAGAAGAGAACATTGGATCCTCTGGAACTAAAGCTATAGATGGTTGTTAGCTGCCATGTGGGTGCTGGGAACTGAACCTTTGTCCTCTGCAAAAGCAACAAGTGTTCTTAACTGCTGAGCCATCTCTTTAGTCTATTATTACTATTATTACTATTATTATTATTATATTTTGTATCATATTATAATTCTTTATAACATATCATTATATTAACATATTATATTATATTGAGTGTATGTGTGAATGCCACAGCACACATGGAAGTCAGAGACCAACCTTGTGTGTTGGTCCCTCATTTCTACCTTGTTTGAGACAGGGTCTCACGGCTGATGCATTCACCAGGCTAGCTGGCCTGGGGATTCTCTTGTCTCCACCTCCCATCTCCCTACAGGAGTATTAGGATAACAGATGCCTTTACCACTGGGTCTGGCTTTAGACGGATGTTGGGGTTTGAACTCTGGTCCTCATGCCTGTGCGGCAAGCGCTGTTCACTCGCTGAGGTGCCTCCTCAGCCATCTTCTTACTTCTTTCTGGCAGAGATGGTTGTGATACCTGCAGTTGCAGCAGCCATCTTGCAGTCATGAGGGAAAGAGACATGAGCTACAAATCAGGACCACCAGCTATTGTTATATAAGAGGAGCAGCACCCCATTGTTTAAACTATCAAAGGCAGGTTACCAGTTACATGCAACCCAAATATTCCTAACGACGGGTATTGTTGGCAGCCTACCACACAACAGTGTGTGCCGCACCACGCCCTAAAGATGGCGCCGACTTCCTGAGTCACTACAAGCCGTTTCCCGCCGTTGCCTATGCATTGGGCAATCTGCGCATGACTTTGA
This sequence comes from Rhizomys pruinosus, assembly GCA_009823505.1. NCBI lineage: Eukaryota > Metazoa > Chordata > Mammalia > Rodentia > Spalacidae > Rhizomys > Rhizomys pruinosus. Next base: position 2,665,414 of record VZQC01005317.1, on the reverse strand, counting down.
GCCCGCACACCTAATATTCTAATGAGGCATTGGCCCCTGTTGCGCTACGAGCCCATGCATTGGACATGCAAATGAGGCATCGGGCCAGTACACCTATCCAGAGCATACACGAACCCTCTATACTGCTATATAAGCAGTGCCTCTTCCCCGTTTCGGGGTCCTTCTCCTAAAAGAGCTGTGCACAATAAATACTGCTGCAGAAGAATCCTGTTGTCCGCGTGAAGTTCTTGCCGGCGAGACTGCTGCGCGGGACAGGGTATGGTGAATAAATCAGAATCATTTGTAGCAATAAATAAAATCTCGAAGGCAACAGAAGCATGTTCTCAGCATTTTGGACTTGAATGGAATCCTTAGACTTGAATGGAATGGTTTTCAGGTGCCCACGCGTTCATGCGCTGGGGAAGATGAACACAACACCATTCCTTTACCCAAAGGAAGCTCACAATTAAATAGAGATTAAAATTTAGGCCAATGTTGAACAAAGAATTCCTTTTCATGTTTGATTCCCCAATGGTTCAATTAAGCTGATTTGCTTTTTATTTTATCCTCAGTAAAGCTCAAGAATGGCTGGTTACCATCTTTAATAGGGAGATGACGTCATTAAAAACCCTCTCCCATTCCTGTGGTGGGTTTTAGCATGCACCTCCTGGTTCATTAACATCTATTCCTTTGACTTTCTTCACAGATCTGATTTCACAGGCCTCTAATCTTTACAAGAGATTTGATCAAACAGAAATGCCTGGTAAAGTTCTTAAACCATGTGTGGTCACCAAGGACCTCCTCTGGTCTAGGTGGAGAACATAACTTCACTAAGTCTGGCCTGCTTTCAAATCCTCCAGCCCCCAACTGGAGCCTCACAACCTCCCTGGGATTAAGAGTTCAGGTACCAGGCTTGATCCACATTCTGGAACCAAGGCTCTCCCTGGGGGCTGGTGGGATGGGATGGCTAAGTGAGTCAAGAAAGTTGCTGCCAAGTCTGATCTAAGTGTGATCACTGGGGTGCACAGGGTGCAAGGAGAGGACCAACCGACCCCCATGCTGTCATCTGACCTCCACACACTCCATGGGACACATCCCCTGCCAAATAAATAAATAAATAAATAAATAAATAAATAAATAAATAAAGTTTTTTAAAGAAAGGAATACATCAAGATTCTCCCTGGTGGAAGGATTGGAACCAACTTGGGCTAAAGGTCACCTCACTCAGGATGATTAGCCCTACTCTTCTAGCTCCCTGGGGGCAGTGTCCGCCCCAAACGTTTCTTCTGTCTGAGCATCCCCCAGTTCTGGTGATTACCCTGCTTCTTCTGTCGCCTTGCCTTGCCTTTACTTTCAGTCCAAGTGGTTCTAAAGGCGTTCATTTCATCTTCAACCATGTGACTCAGGCCTGGCCAATCAGAACATCACACCACCTTGGCCCCAGCATTGGTCCAGGGATTGGTCATGTGACCAGCCTGGCCCATTGGAGCCAGTGACACTCGGTGACGGGACTTTTGTAAGCTTGGAGGTGTCCAAAGTCCTTTACTCATGGGGATTCCAGAGAGGAAACCACGGAGTCTGGCGTTGCTGCCTGTCACCTGTCTGTCAAAAAGGGCAAGTCTCCCTTGGGGGAAAGGGGTTTCTCCTGAGAAGAGAGTGTGAGATGAGGGAAAGAAGAGCAGGCAGGGAGAGGGGGAGGAGAGGTGGAGAGGGAAGTGGGGGAGGGAGAGGTGCTGAGAGACGTTGAAGGTATTTGAGCCAGGATCCAGCCTGGATTGGCATCTTCCATCAATTGCCTCATTTCATCAATCAGTGCATTTTCTTTTTTTTTTTTTTTTTTTTTTGTCTTTTTGAGACAGGGTCTCCCTGTAGCCACAGCTGTCCTGGAACTCACTCTGTAGACCAGGCTGGCCTTGAACTCACAAAGATCATTTTCATTTGAGGCAGAGTCTCCCTGTAGCCCCAACTGGCCTGGACTTGCTGTGTAGACCAGGCTGGTCTGGAACTCAGAGATCCTCCTGGCTCTGCCTCCTGAGTCTTGGATTAAAGGTGTGCACCACCACGTCCTGTCCTATACTGTCTTTCTTGTTTAATGCCCACCTAAGTGGATTTTCTGCTCTGAGCCCCAAATGTCTTTCTTTTCCCTTTCCCCTTCCCATCTTCCCTCTCCTTTCCCCTCCCCTCCTCTCCTTTTCTGTAGTTCATTCTGGCTTCCCTCCTCTCCTTTTCTGTAGTTCATTCTGGCTTCAAACTCACTATATAGCTCTCAGCCGGACAGCAACCTCCTCTGCCCCCAGGTACTGGGCTTACACGATGAAGCACCAGGTGTAATTCTAGTATCTTCAGCCTGGGTCCCTATGAGGCTGAATCTTCTTGTCACCTTGCCTGGATTTGGAATTAATAGGAGATTGGTGAGGGTGTTCTGGAGTGGATTAACCCGGTTGGGAAGATTCGCACTGAAGGTCGAGGTGTCAGTCCACTCTGTGCTTCCTGTCTGTCATACGAGGAGCGTCCCCTGGTACCCGGTACTGCTGCCATGACGTTCTGCCCAGCAGTCATGGCCTGATTTCCTCTGAGGCCCGGAGCCAGAATCAACAATTGCTCTCTCTGTGGTATCTGTGTCAGGCATTTTGTCATATCTATGAGAAAACTAGCTAGTACAGTCCCCATCCCCTGTGAATTAGACACCTTGGATGATTAGACACCAGGCATGTTCCTTTAGCCCACATCTCAGCATCTCCCATGCCAAGGACCAGCCTCCCCTGCTCACATTGGAACCCACATCTTTTCTTGCTGGTTGCTATGGAACTTGCTGGAGACTGTGCTCTCATATCCCACAGTAGCAGAAGCCATTGGAATGAACTGCTTAAGGATCCCTGTTTCAACTTCTAAGGAGCTCAGCTTGTGGCAAAGAATAACTTGAAACATGGTGGCCATAATGTCTCCCACGTCTTGTGTTCTTCTCCCAACACCACTCCTCCTGCTGGGCAGGTGCCTGTCCTCTTGATTCTGGAAGGGCTGTGACTCTTGGCCAGTAGAGTTCCAGTGAAAGCATTGCAGTGGGATCCCAAGGACAGGTCACTAGAAGGAGTGGCTCTTTTGATGTTTGCAGTGGAACTTTCAGCCGAGATCTCTGTGAGTGCTTTATTTTATTTTATTTTTTGCTCTTTTCGAGACAGGGTCTCCTTGTAGTCCCAGCTGTCCTGGAACTCACTCTGTGACCAGGCTGGCCTTGAACTCACAAAGATCCACCTGCCTCTGCCTCCCAAGTGCTAGGATTAAAGGCGTGCGCCACCACGCCCGGCCTGTGAGTGCTTTATTAAAGCTTGTAGGAAGACTGCTTAGAGGGCCAGCCAGATGGCCAGTGGGTAAAGACACTTGCTGCCAAGCCCCATGATCTGAGTTTGATCCCTGGGACCCACATGATAGAAGGAGAGAACCAACTTCTGGAAGTTGTCCTCTGACTTCCATGTGCATGAAGTATTCCCCTCCAAATAAAAATAAATATAATGTATTAATAATAATAAAGACTGCTTGGAGATGCCTAGAGGGAAAGTAGGTAAACAGACAGATCAATAGAGATGATAGATAGATAGATGGAAGGATGGATAGATGATAGATAGATAGATAGATAGATAGATAGATAGATAGATGACTGTGAAATGTTGCTATAGGCTCTTGTTTCCTGTGCTTGGTCTCTAGCTGATGGCAGTATTTGGGGTAGTTTATGGAAACTTCAGGAGGTGGGGCCTAGCTGGAGGAAGGAGGTCACATAGGAACATGCCTTTGAAGGTCATATGGAGTCTCCAGTTCCTTCCTGGTTTTTCTGCTTTGGGTCCATGAAGAAGTGAACAGCAGCCTTCACCACACTTCTGCCACCATCATGCTGTGCCCAAGTGCATGGAGCCTATGGGCCATGGGCTGGACATTCTAGAATCATGAGCTTAGAGAAATCTTTCCTCGCTGAAGTTGCTTCTGTCAGGTGTTTGGTCACAGAGACACAAATGTAACTAGGATGGATGGATGGATGGATGGAGGGACGGACCGACCGATGGACAGTAGACAGACTTGGCCAGTCCTGGCTGCTCCAGTCTCATGACCTCAGTGTGGCCACCATCTGATGATAACTGCCTGAAAGACCCTGAGCCCCATCCACCTGGCCAAGCCCTTCCGAGTTCCTGCTGCACAGAAACCATGGGGGATTTCAATGATGGTGACTATTTTAGACAATAAATTTAGGAGTGGCCTGTTAATGAGACTAAGATATGACTTAAGAAACTACTCCTGAGCCTTCATCAAATGTTTGTTTCTACCATCTTCCATGGTACCCCCAGATAGCTGAGTCTAGGCATAGCTGTTGAAGGTCCCACTGGGCATATTTGGAAAAGCTGTGGCTTTCAAGGGTCCCAGCATCTAGTGATGGGGTGACGTGGGCACTTATGGGTGACTGTTCTCTTCCAGCCACACCGAGTCGGGCTGTCATCAAAACCAGGAAGCCCTCTGCTTGCTGTGTGGTCAGGCAGATGAGTAGAGGTAGTGTTTTCCCTCCCAAACACATTTTACTGCTAATATTAATAATGCTTTCCGGGAAACTCCCAGATGTAAGGGCTTAAAAACCCTGAAGCAGCTGCTAATTGTGTCTCAGTTTTGTTTAAGTAAAAAATGCTAATGAAGGTTTCTTCTGTGTTATAATGAGAATTAAAAATAGGAACTGGAAGCTGAAGTAAGCTCGAGGTTCTCAAAAAGTAGCAGGGACTCATGTGGTCATTGTCCTGCTGTAGACTGTAAGAAGTCTCCAAGTGATCTGAGGGCTGATGAATCTTAATATCTAAGTCCCATGACATATGTATAAGTGCGTCTGTGTGTTCAAAAGGGCTTATAGGTAGTGTAAGTACATGTGTATAATGTATGTGTGCATGCATGGTCATGTGTGTGAGTATGGGCACCTATGTGTCACAGTGTACATATAGAAGTCAGAGGATAACTGTAGACATCAGTCCTGGGGTTTTCTTGTTCAATGCTGCGTACATAGGCTTGCTGGCTAGGAGTGTCCGGGGTTTCTCCGTCCTGCCCTCCCATCTCATCATAGGTGTGCCGGGTGGAACTGCAGATGTGAGCCTCCATATGGCTTTTTTTTTTTTTTTTTTAATTTTTATTGATGGTTTGTGCATTTTATACATCATTTTCCAATTCAGATCAGGCATATTTCCCTTTCCCTTCCCCCCCACCCCCACCCCATCCCAGATCATGTATTCTGCCATAACTGTCCTGCATCTTTCAGGTTTTTTTTTTTTCATTTTTTAGCTATAAGTGATAATCCATGAGTATAAGCATCCTTCGTGCAAAACCAATCTATAGACTGTTGTGCCCAAACCCCCACAGTCCCACCATTCAGTGGAGGTTGACAGGTTGTTTGTTCAATCAAGTTGATCAAATGAGTGTCCAGACTACATCGCTGTAGTTTCACCGTTCACCCCAATCGCAGCCTTTACATTCTACCACGCCCCCTCTTCCGCAGATTGTTCCCTAGGCTTAGAAAAGGGGCACAGGTGGATGAGAAGTAAAACTGTCCTCTCTCTCTGGAGCTGTTGACTTGGATTCTGGTCAATTCTGGCTGTTTCCTTTCATGGGCTGACAGTTTGTTCAGGAGTAACCTTTCGATCCTACTAATGAAGCACAAGCAATTAGATATATAGGTATTTAAGCAGCACTAATAGTTATGTAGGTTCTAGGGATCTGAATTCAAGTTCTTAGATATGTGTGGTAAGCACTTAACCCATCTCATCAGCTCTCTGCCAACTTTTGTTTTTTTGAGATATGGTCTCCCTGTAGCCCCAGCTGGCCTGAAATTCAATATATAGATTAGGCTGGCCTTGATCTCACAAAGATACTTCTACCTCTGCCTCCTTAGTGCTGAGATTAGAGCCATGAGGCACCATGCCCAGCCCTCTCCAAACATTTTTAAAATACAAAAAAAAAAAAAAAAGCCCCTATTTTTGTCAGTTGACTGTTACTGTAAGTGAATACTGCAGTCTGGGTAATTTATAAGGAAAAGAGCTCATGGTGTATGCACATAGCATCCTAGATTAGGCCCTCCTTCCCCCTTGTGATTAGGGCCCCTCTTATGGCCTCATTTTACCTCCCAAAGGTCTGACTGCCAAAAACTTTAGTCAGATTACATTCCCACACTCTTAAACCCCTCACCATGGGGATTGCATCTCAAAATGTTTTTCGTGGGAACAGACGAATCCTCTCACCCCACCTTTAAACACATATAATATATGTGATCACAGAGGGAATCTAGCTACACAAAAACCCAGCACCTATTGCGTTTGGCTTTGTTTTGGTTTATAATAGCAGGAATAAGCAGGAGGGTGGAGAGGAGATTGTTTGGGGGAGTTCGAGTTCACTGCTAAGAAAGCAGCCTGCACCCTGCTGTGATATCAGGGAGGTTACAGTTACTGTTCATCTTAGATGTCTCTACAGAACCAGCCGCAGAAGTGGGCAGTGGGGGTGAGGAGGGGTAAGTGGGAGAAATCAAGTAGCAGGAAGCTCCCTTTTAAACAACCCACTCTGATCCTTAAAAAAATATTGTGTGTGTGCTGTGGATGGGAGGGGGTCAGAGGTTAACTCAGGTGTCCTGTTGAGGTGCTATCCACGTCCATTTTTGAGACAAGGTCTCTCACTGAGAGCCGGAGCTCACAGATGAGGCCATCAGCAACCAGGGATCTCCTGTCTCCACTTCCCCAGGACTGAGATAGAAGCACAAGTCGCCCTGGGGTTTCATGTGGTTCTGGAATTCAAACTCAGGTCATGGTGCCTACCCAGTGACCTCAGAACACAGAGGTCTAGGGGAACAGTAATGACTGTTCTTGTTCATAAGCCTTGTGGGTCAGGTTTTGAGGAAGGCTCTGCTGACTGGTTCTGGCTCAGCTTCTTACTGAGTGTGGATCAGTGAGTGGCTGGGGGGGCTGGGGCCGGAGGTTTCTTGCACCACTGTTTTCATGTGGTCCCCAAGCCCCTCCAGCTTGGTTGTCTCTTGGGGATCAGTTTGGGCGGCTACCAAGGCAGCTGGACAGCTTGCCTGGTAGAAGGTTTCAGAGCAAATTCCATCCATTTTGGTGGAAACACCTTCTGGGCACCGGAACCTCACAGCTTTACCCCAGATCAGATCGTGTTGGTCACCAGAATGGCACCTGCTGTTCAGATTAAGGAGCAGGAAGTTAAGCTCTGTCTCCTGCTGGGAGAATGGAGGGGGTCTGGGAAGATTGTGGGAAACAGGAGACATGTTATTGACCACCTCTGGAAAATGACCCTGCTGTTCAAGGCTGCTCAGCATCCCCATGTATTCTGTGAGCCATCCTGGAGTGGTTTGTAGTCCTCTCTACACCTTAGGGTGACCAGAGCCCAATTTGCTGGCATGCAATAGAAACCCTCCCTGACCCACTCTTAAATCTCTATAGTGAAATTTATGTTTATTTATTTTTAGGCGTCTTACTATGTCATCTAAGCTGGCCTTGACTTCATATGTAGCCTAGGCTGCCCTTGAACCTCTACCTTCTACCTTCCTAGTGTTGGGATTATTGGCCTGAATGGGGTGAGAGAAAGGACAAGAGAAGTGGCTTTTGAGCTTAAAACTTCTCCCCTTTGCTGGGCATGGTGGCACACACCTTTAATCCCAGCACTTGGGAGGCAGAGGCAGGCGGATCTCTGTGAGTTCAAGGCCAGCCTGGTCTACAGAGTGAGCTCCAGGACAGCTGGGGCTACAGGGAGACCCTGTCTCAAAATAAAAAAAAACTACATAAAAAAAAAAAAAAAAAAAAAAATCCAAAAAACTCCCAAGCTTCTCCCTTTTAAGACAATCTAGTGACCTTGAGGGGAAAGGACAGGTGAGAATTAAGCCAGGCCTTATTGTGTCGCACCCACAGAAGTCCTGTCCTGTGTGACTTAATTAGTTTGTTTTTTTTTTAAGAAGTGGCAACACTTGTAAAATATTGATATTCCTTAATAACAGCATTTGTTGTGGCACTTGATGCCAGTGGCTGGAGAAGGCAGATGTTTGAACCTGGCCCAACGCCATCCAGCTGCTTCTCAGCTGAGGCTGGGTGCCAGAGCCAGGATTTTAGGCCCATTAGGAAGTCATTCGTGCCCGTCCTTCAATTGCCAGGGCCGTCAGTCTGCCTCTACACGTGGGCCCGGACACTCCAGCGCTGAGATTGAGAGCTTTGGTGGTGACGGACAGACTGCGCCGTTCCAAGATCCCCATTTCAGCTGAGCAGAAAGCCAGACAGAGGACAGGAGAGAGGAGAGTGGGTGGGCAGCCATGACTGTCTGACCTGTTATCTGTCTTCAGAGGGCTGGGGGCAGGGCTGCAGGCAGGAGGGGGGAGAGGGGAGCAGGCTCCATGAGAATCATGTACCCAGGAGATGAGCCTGGGCCCCGGTGTGAGTGTATTCGCCTGCAGCATCCTGATGGAGCTGTAAACAGCCTTGTGCTGCCTTTGGTTCCAGAGGGATCATTCCATGTCTTCATGGTGCAACAAGATTCAGGGAACACAGGCTTCACTTGGAACCTGTCCTGATTCCTCAGCTCAGAAGACTGTTGGCTTCTGCCCCAGCCGAGGCTGCCCTGTGGCGCTCTAATGGAGGGCTGGCTCGGGAGGAAAGCTAGAAAGAGTAGGCTGTGCTCCTACCAACGCTGCTATTTTCTAAGCCTCAGTGTCCAGGCATGTGTGGCCTGGAACTGGCAATCCTCCTGCCTCAGCCTCAAGTGCTGGGATTACAGGCATATATTTCCATGTCTGCTTCTGCCTTTCCATTAGTACTCACCACATACTCAATGCCTGCTTTGCTTCAGTCTTTCTAGAACTCCCCAAGGTCTAGAACAGCTTACTGTACTCTTTGAGGTTGGGGAAACTTTATTTTTCTAAATTCTGAGTCTCCTTGGACATTTGAAACTCAAGGATCTAAGCTTTTGAGAACTCAGGGATTTTTCTTTGCCTTTCTTCTGAGAAAACCATTCCAGGAATACAGAAGCCATATGGTTTTAGGAAGGGGAGGAAGAGGAGGAGGAGGATAGGAGTTAAAAATAGGAAATACTGATCAAAGAACATCAATATTTCAAAAATTATTTGGATCAGGCATAACACTTGTGTTGAGTGATTTTTCTTTTTTCAGTTCTAGGGTGGAGCCCAGGACTTCGTGTATGCTGGCAGAGCACTCTACTACAGAGCCATGTCCCGAGCCTTGGAGTGATGGTTTAATATTAGTGAGTTTGGGTTCCTCTGACATTTCAGTCAATACTGCAGCTCTCTAAATCTTCTTGTTGTACTTATTTATTCATTCAACAGACATTTAGAGAATACCTATTGTCAGGTTTTGTTCTAGGTACTAATTATGGGATGAAAAGCATTAAGGAAGGAAACAAGGCAGTCTGGAATGAAAATGCAGCTACCCTTTAGAGTAATCTTGAAGCTACACCGATCCTGTTATTTCAAGGTGACTTGGAAGAGTGAAGGAAGCTGTGTTTCCATCCCAGCTAACAATTTATTAACTGTCACTTTGGGTGAATTCCTCAATATCTCTAGGACACCTTTTACTTGAAGCCATCAGATAACCAATATAGAGTGTGTATTAGTTACTTTGCTGCTGCTGTGATAAAACACCATAACCAAGGCAACTTAGAGAAAAAAGAGTTTATTGGGCATAGAGTTTGAGAGGGATGAGTCCATCTGGCAGGGAAGGCATGGCAGCAGGAGGTGGCAGGAGCAGGAAGCAGAGGGATCACATCTTCAAACATGTGCAGGAAGCAGAGAGTGTGACTGGAAATGGACTGGTCCCCAGATGGTGGTGCAGATTCAGAAGGGAATGGAACCGCTAGAGGGTGGAGCCTTGCTGTAGGAAGTTCATCATGGATGCAGGCTTTGAGGTTTTATAGGCTGGCCCTACTTTCTGTTTTGTCTCTGGTCTCTGAGTGCAGATATTCAGTCGCTTCCTTCCATTGAGTCACCCATGTCCTTCCCTGCCCAGTTGCCATGTCCTCCCCTCAATGATGGACTCTGTCTCTCTGGAACCCTTTCTCCCTTAACTTGCTTTTGTCAGGATATTTTATCATAGCATCGAGAAACAGAACTAGGACACTTTCCATAATGTGATGGGTTCTAGCAGAGTGTATCCGTCAGGATAGGTGAGGTTATGCTGGAGAAACAACCAGCATTTAATCTGTGTGGCTAAAGAGCAGGCCTTGTTGTTCATGCTGCGTAATCCATACAGGTCAGGTGAGGGCTCAGCTTCTCAGTCACTCCAGGCCCCCAGACCAGCGAGCAGCCATTGTGTGGCATGTCGCCAGTGTCCCTGCCACGAGCAAGAGAGAGGCTGGAGGGTCCTGTCCTAATACTAATTGTTGAGGAAGTGATACATCCCACTTCTGCTCATAATTTAACAGCACGAACTAGTCATGGCCTCTCCCAACCACAAGGAGCCAGGAAGAGCAGTTGGTAACAGAAACACAGTGGTCACAGTGCTGCTTTGTAGTGGGGACTCTGAGCTGGTCCACATTGGCTCTTCTAGATGCAGGTCTGCAGAAAGAGATGTGAGCATCTTTCCATACCCCAGGGCTTTTCCCTGCTGTTCAGAGATTGCCTTCTCTCTTCAAGGGGTTATGGCACCCTAGGCTAATAAATGCAGGCTGTGATAGCCAATCTTCAACTTGACTGGATTTGGAATCACCTAGGAAACACACCTCTTGATGGGGAGGGAAGACCGGTCGGGGTATTGGTATGTCCCAGAGCAGGTGTGCACAGGGATCCCAAGGATTTGCAGGCATGCTTTCCACTGCAGTAGAGGGTGCTGTGCTTTACATCCTGGTCCAGTCAGACCGGGGGCTGTCCCCACCCTCCTGTTGACTTGCCTCATTCCTCTGCTTCCTTTCCACTCGGGCAGCTTTCATGAGCTTGTGGAAGGCCTGCACGGACAGCACGGTGGGCGAGCTTAGGAAGGAGAGTGGACACCACACGATGTTTGGTCTGCTTTCTTATTTTTCTACAATTTCATTTTATACTTGGGCCTTGACTTTGAAATCTCCAAAACCAAGAATCTTGACTTTTTTCTGGTATTGTTGCACTAACTCCCCCTTGTGAAAAGTGCATTTCTTCTCGATGTCTAAACGGATGGGAAGAGAGCTGGTTAGTACAGTACAGCCAAAAATAGTGATGACAGAGAGGAGAGGTAGATGCAGGGGAATCCTACCAGTTACTGTAGTCCAGTAATATCCTACAACCCACACACTGATAAGGCTTAATGTCACATGTCCCCCACAGACTCATGTTATTTGGTCTCCAGGTGATGCTGTTGTTTTGGTGAGGCTGTGGAACCTTAGGAGGCGGAGCCTGGATGAAGCTGGTCCCGGGGGGGTCAGCCTTGGCTAACAGCCAGGTCCTGTTTCTCTGCTTCCTGACCTGCAGATGTGAGCAAGCTCCTGTCACCAGGGATTCTCCATCATGATGGACTCTATTCCCCCAAAACATGAGCCAAAATAAATCTTCTTCCCCTAAACTGCTGCTTTCAGGTGTTTCAGCACAGAATTGAGGAAAGGAACAAATACAGATACTAATGGTTTTTCCCCACAATTTTTTCATATCTGTGGAATACCCAGGATACAGACACATATATGGGAATTCGCTGCCCAACCCCCCTCCCCACAGCAACATGTATATATTTGACATACATTCATATATTTATATATTTATTCACCTTCATCTCTGGTGACAAAATTTATTCACAGACGTAAGCCTACAAATGTGTTTCACTAACAGACTAAACCATGAAGGTGGGTGGATGTGGATGGTTTGGGCAAAGCCAAGCAATTCCTCAGGCTGCGTGAGATGCAAACAACAGCGTGCCTCACACACTGCTCCTGAAATTCAGTCTCTAATGGCTCTTTGCTCCAGAGAACAAATTCCATCTCAGCCACAGGAGGGCCCCTGTCCCCTGAACTGCCTGTCACATAGGCTGGGAATTCAGAGGTAAAATGAGCAGATTCAGGGCAGAATAACAGTAATTTTTTTATTGTACGGGGGTGAATGGAATATTTGGCTCTCACCCAACATTTTCTCCAATTGGCAATGTGGGTGGCATTTTCTGAGTATTAGTTAGACTAGACTTTGGACAGAAGTCCCTGGCCTGGGCAGATCAATGCATAAGAAAAATACCACAACCAGCTCTCTATCCCCACCCCAATTCACAGCCTCACCCCCCAGAGGTAGTCAAAGGCATGTTGTGACACTGTGTGCTCTGTTCCAGTGTGACCCAGAGGAACTGGCTTGCCATAGCTGCTCCATCACAGGGAACAAAGGGCAGGGGCTGCTCAGAAACCCCTGGCTGCAGGGCACAGTGCTGGGGCCTCTGCCACCATGTCCCAAGGCAGGAACCACAGCCAGCCTCTGTGGAGCAGCTTCCTGCAACTATGGAGGATGGAGCTCTGGCCAAAGGTGACCTCACCTTGGCTGCAAAGCCACTTCCACCACTCACAGTAATGACTAGCTCTTGCACCTCCAGGGCACAGATCAGCTGACTTAGCTCTCCTACCAGCCCTGACGCACAGCCTTTCGCAGGGTGGGCACAGGCTCTGTGTTTCCTGGTCTTGTGAATAAACAATAGTGCTTTGGGTCTCAAAGCTTTTGCTGTGCCCACTTTCTGACCTAGGTGGTTCCCACTGCAGGGTCATGAGAACTGGAGTTAGCTGGAGCCAAGTCAGGAGCAGGACAGGCCTGACTCTGGTAGAAGTGGTTTGGGTTTGGGTGGGAAACCGGGAGCAGGACAGGATATTGTCTGGAGTCTTCTTCCCCTCAAGCATCAGCAGAAGTAGGATGCAGCAAAATTGTTCTGGTTGTAGGCACCCATGCCACCTCAGCCATCGCCCTCTGGGGTAGTGCTGAGGCCAGGCGAGAACTGCTCCATGGGGGTGGGATGCAGTGGTGGCAGGGCTCCTTCCCTGGGGCTCTGACATGAATTACACAGTCCTTGCACTTGCCTAGACTGGGTTAACTTCTCTTTTCCACAGGGGGTATGAGGAGAACCAGCTTCCCCATTAATTCGGGACCTGTGTTTCATCGACTTCCAACATGCGGGATCCCAGTTCTGGGGACATCTGTGACCTGTTGTGCAGTAATAGCTTGGTTTTCCCCGTGTTCGGCTCCCTCCCCAAGTACTTAGTGCTAAATCATAGGGGAAGGAAGTGTGAGCAGAGGAAAAACAGCACTATTACACGACCCCTGATGAGACCGCTGTGATAGAATTAAAAGCTGCCGCCCTAGGACATTCTAACAGATGACATTGTGAGGTTGCCAAGGTAACCCACCAGGATACAGTTCCAGCATCTTTGAGGTTGAGGCTGGGTAGATGAGGTCAGTTAGAGGTAAGGCCCAGCTGCCCAGGACCTGTTCCCTAACTGGCCAGCCCATGGCAGCCTAGGGGAAAATAGAGACAGCTTTGTATACAATGTCAGTGAGTCCAAGGCTTGGTTCTTTATGGGATATTGCAGGTGAAAAGAATCAATATTCTGGATAATTGTTGAAGGCAGGCTACACAGAGCTCTTAAAGAACTGGATCATTTTGACTCATCAGTTCATTCAATTCAATTCACATTTATCAAACACCTACTATGTACCAGATAGGAAGCCTCAGAATGTACTGGAAGATAGGTCAAGAGTTTCAGAAAAAAACTCAAAAAGGTAGGGCCAGGCAGGGCAAAATGTCACTGAAGACATTTAAATACCAGCGCTAGCACCAAGGAAAATACTGATTGGACGAAAACAATCAGAATAGCTTATTAACCTGAAGGACCTGATATTTAAAAAAAAAACAAAAACACAAAACAAAATAAAAACCAAAACCACACACCAAAATAAAACTGCATGCAAAATTTTATAGAGTGGAAAGGATTAGCTTAACCCCCCCCCCGTGTGTGTCCCCATATTTTCTTGTCGACCACCTATAAGTGCTGTTTTCTTTTTCCATGTAGTGACTATCAAAAGGGGTCTGCAGGATGGCAGAAGGATCCCGACCCTCAGGCCGGTGGCAGGATCTTTAAATACACTCCTCCTTTGACTTCATAAATAGGTGTTCAAGTCCAGTGGTGCCCTGGATGCTTATGCTGTCTTACTATTTTCTCCTAGGGCACAAGCTCAAATGGTGGGGCTGGAGAAAAGCAGGGTAGAGCTGGGGAGGGATGCCCAGAAGTGATGAGTGGAGAGGGAAGTGGGTGGGGGGCAGAAACAAACAGGGGTGGGGTGGTGCAAGGGAACAGAAGCTCACTGGCTGCTAGGAAGAAAATCCCCAAGCAGCTCTAACAAGACGAGTTCCCGCAAACAAGACATTGTTCCTCAGCCCCTGGGGGTTGTTATTAGTACCAGACAGACCTCATTAAAACACAGGCCTTCACCAGCCCTCCAAAGTGTTGCTCAGGAGATAATCAACTAGATCTAAATCCCCTTATGGTGATGATGATAATAATGATACTAGCCACTGAGTGCTTCCATTTACATTTAAGAGGAAGAAGTGCTGTTTGGCAAATGGACAAGGCCAGTCACCCAAGTCACAGGGCTGAGTGTAGACAGAATCCAGGAAGCCACCCTGACCATTTGGCTCTAGGGTTCCCACCCTTAATCCCTGCATGGTAAATCCCCTTTGTTTAAATCACCTCAAGACAACCGTTGCCTCACACCTTCATTTTAGTAACCCAACCGGGTCCAGGGGCTTTTTTGTGGAATTTTCTCCTGGGGTAGCACATAAGTTTCCATGCTAGATGACTCTCTTTCAAGATCTTAGACTTTTGAACACCTGGGTAAGGTAGAGTAGAGCGGCCGAAGGATGGCAGGCGTCCTCTCCCCAAGCACTAACCACAAAAAAAAACAACTTGGGTAGTAACCGCGATGCTTGGTGACGCTCCCACCTGTGGAATAGAGTCCAGGAATGGCCCTCCCTGCAGATCTCTCCCCCCACCCGGACCCCGGCCATCAGCGTCTGCAGGCTGCCTGCAGGCTGGCATCTCGGGGGCATCCCAGTCTCTCCCGCGCCTTCCAGGGTGAGGAAGGGGTGGAGAGGGCGGGGCCGGGAGGCTGGGGGGACGTCGGGGTGGCGCGGCGGTGGCGGCGCTGGAGGGGCCGGGGCGGCTCGGCTTCCCCCTGAAGATGCAGCGCAGCATATTTTGCCCATGAGTTCAGAGGAAGAGGAAGTGTAGCGGACGGACGCGCGGCGGCGGGGGCGCGGCGGGGCTGGAGGCGAGCGCGCCGGGCGGGCGCAGGGCGCAGCGAGCGGGAGCGCGGCGGCCACGGGCTTCGGGGAGGGACCCACGCGGCGGGCGCCCGAGGGACGGACGACACGCGAGCGGCCGCGCCCCGCGCTCTGCCCCCACCCCGGCGCCCGCGTCGTCCGCGCGCCGCTGCGCTCTGCATGGCACAAACTTTCCTCCCGGGACGCAGCACGCTGTCTCCGGGAGCTCGCGCCTCGGTCGCCGCCGCCGGTCCCCGGAGGTAGGTGGGCGTGTGGCGGGGGCCGGGTGGTGGCGCGTACAGGCCCCTGCGGGTGGCTCGGCGGCCCGGGACCCCGGCGCCAGGGCGACAGCCCCTCGTGGCACATCCGGCAGGCTGCCCTGTGCCCTGGGCTCCGGAGCTGCCAGCCTAGCCCCCGAGTCCGGGTTCGGGTCGGATGGGAACCGGGCGATGGGATGCCAGAGTCCGGGACAACTTTTTTTTTGTTAGGGTGGTGATAAATTGTGTGAGCGCGTTGCAGAGAGAGGTCGCCTGCTGGGGGTCTTGGGCAAGCAGGCGCTGGGAAGACTGGAAGGGCGCGGAGGGGAGCTCCGAGGCTACAGGTGGGTCAGGACACCGGGCAGCATGGGGGTCCCCGGGCAGCGTGGGGGTTCCCGGGCTCCGGCCGGCGAGATCCGCGGTGACATCCTGTGTCGAACACCCCCACGTGCTCCCGGGCAGAGGGGGCTCATCCCGGGGCAGAGGTGCGCGACCCACGCGAGCCGACGAGCCACTCGTGGACCCCCGCGCTGCAGCGGCTGAAGACATGGAGATTGCGAGCGCTCGAGTCCCCAGCACCGCAAATGGGCAGGGTCTCCCCTTCTGGGAGGGATTTTCTTGCTTGGTCCTAAACCCAGTTTCCTAGGCACAGGAGAGGAAGAGGGCCCTGGGGTTGGGGATGATGGGCGCAGGAGAGGTGGTGTGTATTTCAGGAAGCGTGACTGCCAGGCACAGGCGCGGGTCCCCGGCCAGGGCTAGTGCCCTTCACCTTGGGCACCGCGGTGTTGGGCGGCCAAGGCTAGCTAGCCCCAGGCGCTCCCCCTGCCGCCTCTGCTGCTGGCTAGCAGCTACCCCGTGTGGCTGTGGGTGGTTTCCAGGGACGCTGGGTGGTGTCAGTGAGTTTGTTTGGGGTCTTACCAACCAACCAACAAACAAAAACTGTGTCTTGTCTTTTAAAGAGTCTGGCCCAGATCTCGGTGTACGGGTGGCCGGCCGCCCAGCTTCCCAGCAGCAGCCCCTTGCTCTACAGCTGTTGTCAGATGCTGGGCTGCAGTCAGAGCAGGCGGCTCCCAACTCTAGCCATTGAGTGTCATCTCAGGATAAGGGGAGGCCTTGCCAGGAAGGAAGCCGGGTGTAATATGAGCGACCTACAGGCCTGTGGGTAGGGCCACTCTGCAACCCACGTGCCCCTGGGCGCCGGGATTCCTAATTTGTACTTCTGAACAGAATTCGGAGGAAGTTCAAGTGACCCCAGATGTCACCAGCCCTACCGAGGGGTTAAGCAACAAGCTGTTTGGGGACTGTTTGGTGTGTGTGTGCTATAACCTCAGTGAAATCACTGTAACCTCAGAGTGTGCATCACCTTCTTCCTTCGTAGGGTTCACTAGGCCTGAGCCGTTTCCAGTCCCTGAGCCAGGATGTTTGTGAGGCAGAACACTGGGTTGGTCTGTCCTTTGGCTTCGGGGCAGCTGGAAGTGGAGAACCCTGAGTTACCCGATGGATGGGGTGCAGAAATTCAAATAGGATAAACTGGGGACACAAGTCTGTGAGTTCTTTTTCTTCTGGAGCATTTTTTTTTTTTTTTTGGCTTGCTTTCAAATAATCGCTTTGTCTATTGGGAAACAGGCAGCAAATCTTTGGCATGAGTGACGTGAGTTCCTGTAAGGCTGCTTGTACCCTTCACTCTTGTCTATTCATCAGAGCTGAAACTATGTGGTTCCGTGGCTTGGTGGACGTGGGTGTCTGGCCAGGTTTCTAAATCGGTAGGCAAAGGCCACAAAGCGGCCCTGCAGTATTTCTGTTCCACCTCCTGTCGTTGTTGTTGTCTCATTAGGTAGCCTTGGCTGGACTGGATTTCACTATGTGGACCAGGCTGGCCTTAGACTTGCACTGATTCTCCTGCGTCTGCCTCCCATGTGCTGGGATTATGCATGCACCCCACACCCGGCCCCCATTTTTTTTTCTTAAAGATACAGCAAAGCTGGAAAAAAAAAAGGGCCATACAAATACCTAGTCGGGAACAGGGGCTTACTCCTGTAATCCCAGAATTCAGGAGGTCGAGACTGGAGAATTGTGAGTTAGAAGCCTGGGCTACATAATGAGACCTTCCTTGTCATCATTTTCAAAAAGAAAAGTCCCCTGCCTAGAACATTTTCCTATATTGACTTTATTGTACGTCTGACATCGGTCCGT
Organism: Rhizomys pruinosus; assembly: GCA_009823505.1. NCBI lineage: Eukaryota > Metazoa > Chordata > Mammalia > Rodentia > Spalacidae > Rhizomys > Rhizomys pruinosus. The sequence goes on along the minus strand of VZQC01005317.1, from coordinate 2,647,716 downwards.
CTATCCACTATTAGTCTAGCTTATTGCTTTATGCATTTTATTTTATTTTCTTTTTTTTTTTTTAATTTCCGTATGTGTATGAATGTATTGTCTGCATGCAAGTTTGTGCACCCGTGACGTGCAATGCCGTGCGGAGGTCAGAAGAGGGTGTCGGATTCCCCTGGAACTGGAGTTCTCCTGGAATTGGAGTTTCAGACGGTTCTCAGCCGCCATGTGGGTGCTGGGGATCGAACCCGGGTCCTCTGCAAGAGCGTCGGCGCTCTTAACCGCTAGGTCATCTTTCCAGCCCCGCTTTATGCATTTTAAAGTAAGTTGCAGTCTTTTATCTAAGTCACTCATAAACATTTCAACCTGTATTTGATTAGAGTTCAATATAATGTTCATGTGTTCTTAAGGTAATATATACATAACGGTGAAAAGCATTTGCATAATGTTTTGACATATGCATGCACCTGTGTAACCCAGTCATTATCGAGACAGAATATCACCATCAACCCTGGTTTTTTCATGCCCAGTGCTAGTCACTTCCTGCTCGCCCCCTTCAGTGGCAAGCACTATCCAGGCCTACCACAGATCAGAGTATCCTGTTTCTGAACTTCTAGCACATGGAGTTCTACTGTACTGTATAAAGCTGTTTCACTCAGCATTTTTTTTTTTTTTTTTTTTTTTTTTTTTTTTTGGTCTTTTTGAGACAGGGTCTCCCTGTAGCTCCAGTTAGCCTGGAACTCACTATGTAGACCAGGCTGGCCATGAGCTCACAGAGCTCCCCCTGCCCCTGCCTCCCCAGTGCTGGGATTAACGGCATGCATGCCTTGCTTTCACTCAGCATTTTTAATTTATTTCATTCTGTTTATTATTTTTATTTTATGTATAGGAGTGTATTTCCCGCATGTAAGTTCACCCTTGTCATGCAATGCCTGAGGACATGGAAGAGGGTATTGGATCCCCTGGAATTAGAATTATGGACAGTTGTTAGCCACCATGTGGGTGCTAGGAACTGAGCCCAGGTCCTCTGCAAGAGCAGCCAGTGCTCTTAACTGCTGAGCCATCTCTGTAGCCCCAACATTTTAAATTTAGTTTGTTACTGCTGAGTTATATTCTGGAGGTATATGTACACTACAGTTTGTTTATATGTTCCCATTCTTCACCAGGCTTTTTTATTTATCATTGGATATTGTGAAAAATATTGCTCTGAACATTTGTGCACAGTCTTCCCAGGATCTCATTCTCCTGCCTTGTGCATTATCACCTGTGTCAAAGAGGAGGCATAAGCAAGCAACTCTTAGGGGGAATTGCCAGACCTTTTTCTAGTGTGGTGATTCCATGTTACACACCTACCAGAAAGCATACAAGTATGAGATTCAGGAAGTGACATCACAGTCCCATTTTCCTATCACCAAGTCAAAGTAATGGCTCGATTAGTGCTCTCCTGGGGCCAGAGGACCTCAGAAACTGGAAGGAGCAGAGACATTCTGGAGCATGTTTTCATAGGTGGAGGGTATCATAAGAAGTCTCCAACACTGCCTGTTAGTGGGGATTATTATTATTATTATTGTGTGTGTGTGTGCACATGTGGAGGTCAGAGGACAACCTCAGTTGTGAGTGCTTATCTTCCACCATGTTTGAGAGCTGGGATCCCGCATGTTGGAAGTCGATGAAACGCAGGTCCCAAGTTAATGGGGAAGCTGGTTCTCCTCATACCCCCTGTGGAAAAGAGAAGTTAACCCAGTCTAGGCAAGTGCAAGGACTGTGTAATTCATGTCAGAGCCCCAGGGAAGGAGCCCCGCCACCACTGCATCCCACCCCCATGGAGCAGTTCTCGCCTGGCCTCAGCACTACCCCAGAGGGTGATGGGTGAGGCAGCATGGGTGCCTGCAGCCAGAACAATTTTGCTGCATCCTACTTCTGCTGATGCTTGAGGGGAAGAAGACTCCAGACAACATCCTGTCCTGCTCCCGGTTTCCCACCCAAACCCAAACCACTTCTACCAGAGTCAGGCCCATCCTGCTCCTGACTTGGCTCCAGCTAACTCCACTTCTCATGACCCTGCAGTGGGAACCACCTAGGTCAGAAAGTGGGCACAGCAAAAGCTTTGAGACCCAAAGCACTATTGTTTATTCACAAGACCAGGAAACACAGAGCCTGTGCCCACCCTGCGAAAGGCTGTGCGTCAGGGCTGGTAGGAGAGCTAAGTCAGCTGATCTGTACCCTGGAGGTGCAAGAGCTAGTCATTACTGTGAGTGGTGGAAGTGGCTTTGCAGCCAAGGTGAGGTCACCTTTGGCCAGAGCTCCATCCTCCATAGTTGCAGGAAGCTGCTCCACAGAGGCTGGCTGTGGTTCCTGCCTTGGGACATGGTGGCAGAGGCCCCAGCACTGTGCCCTGCAGCCAGGGGTTTCTGAGCAGCCCCTGCCCTTTGTTCCCTGTGATGGAGCAGCTATGGCAAGCCAGTTCCTCTGGGTCACACTGGAACAGAGCACACAGTGTCACAACATGCCTTTGACTACCTCTGGGGGGTGAGGCTGTGAATTGGGGTGGGGATAGAGAGCTGGTTGTGGTATTTTGCTTATGCATTGATCTGTCCAGGCCAGGGACTTCTGTCCAAAGTCTAGTCTAACTAATACTCAGAAAATGCCACTCACATTGCCAATTGGAGAAAATGTTGGGTGAGAGCCAAATATTCCATTCACCCCTGTACAATAAAAAAATTACTGTTATTCTGCCCTGAATCTGCCCCTATAGAACCCTACTGAACTTTTGCCTGGAAATTCCTGGGGGATTCTGGCCCATTGGGCTTGCTGGAGATGGCCCCTTGGGCAGTCAGCCATGCTTCTGTGAGAAGAGTTGTGGTTTGGCAAGCCCAGAGCACCTTTCCTGTCAATGTGATTTGGCCTATCTGTGAGAACCATGCCCAGTTAACACCCTGCTTACTAACCGGCCTGAGAAAATGGGCCTGGCTCTCAGGGTCCCTTCCACTGTGGTCTCTCTATGTGAGATGAGCAGCGGGGCCTGGCCTGAGGTGATCAGGGAGACAGGAAGTGTGTCTCTCTGGCGGAACGCAGAATGAAATACTTCCATGTCCTCAAGGAACCCCAATGCTGACAAAGTGTTTCAGGGGCCAGTTGTCCCATGTGCAGTTTCGAGACGTTGGACAGGGCCTGGAGACTCTTGACATTCATCAAACTATAGTGATCCTTATGGAGTGCCTGCCACAAGGTAGGGGCACAGTGAACATTGCCCAGAGCACTGAGCCATCTAGGTGATCCGGTCTCTGGAAGTTGACAGTGGGTGCTAAGAGGTCAGGGCCCCAAGAGATTGTTTGCTAGAGAGTAGTTTATCCTAGCCTATGGGACGGGTTCAAAGTATTTGGAACTGAGAAGACCTTGCCGAAAAACTTCACTGTAGTAGTACCTTTGTGTTTCATTACAGATATTGCCATTGTTTTGAACAAAATAGTAAGTGTCATACCAGATGCCAAGTGTTCACTCTACTAGGTGCTGTTGGGCACCTTACGTGGATCATCTCAACACCATCCTCATTGAGGCAAGTGTTGATCCTATCTGGAATGCAGCCTGAGGGAACGTGATGCTCTAGAAGTTCATTCAGTGGCCCTAGGTTTAGCTTTGAGTTTCTTAAACCTTCAGGGGAGAGACTGACATTCAGGCTTAGTGAATGCAGAGCCTTCTGGAAGTATAGTTCCGGAGTCCATGAAACCATAGTATAATAGAAATGTCACTGGGTAGTCAGAGCAAAATGACAGGAAATGACACACTGGAATCACTTTCTTTGGTATTTTATTTGTTTTTGTCTTAAGTGTGTGGCGTTTGGCACAGTGGAGACCTTTAGATTACTAACTTTGAAGGTGGGTTATGGTGGCATATCCTGTGATCGTGGCACATGGGAGTTGGAAGGAGGATGGAGTGGTTGAAGCCAGCCTGGGCTTCATAGAGAGTCCCTGTCTCAAAAGCAAAACAGCAACCAGTGAAATGGCTCAGCAGTTAAAGGTCCTTGCCACAAAAATCTGATAATCTGAGTTTGATATGTGGAACCCACAGTAGGAGACAACTCCTAAAAGTTGTTCTCTGACCTCCACATTCACACTATGTGCTTACTTACTCACATCTACTAACCCCCCCACCCCACACACACAGGGATGCGCACACAAATTTTAAAAGTAATTTTTAAAAAGCAAAATGAAAATGACTGCTTTTGGTGATAGTGTATTATCACCAAATAATCACAGTTTGTACTGCAATTTTATTGAGAACAAGATGTGACAACTGTTGGGAACTGGGTTGTCCAATACGTTAGCTGCTAGCCACGTGTGTATATAATCAAATCGAAGTCAGATAAAGCCAGCAGAAGTTCCTCATGTGCACCAGCCTCATTCTTAGAGTCTGGAGCCCCATGTGGCCTTGGGAGAGGGCCTGCCGGCTGCAGCACGTCCATCCGTCCATCACTGCTAGGGACTCTGGGGAACAATCCTGGTCTGGCCTCATTTCCTCCCCTCTTCAGTAGAACTGACATAGAGGTGGCTAAGGCTTAGACTATTTTTCACTGACAAAGAGTTACATTTTGCCAGGCGTTTCTTTTGGGTTTACCTTTTAAAGGATTTTGGGGGGTATATGTGGTATCTTTCTTCCCATTCACATTCAATTTTTGACATAAATCTGAATTTCCCTATTCTGGGCGCCCAGAGGGGCTTGAGTTATTATCATTACATATTTTATCAAGATGTGTTCTCATAAAGGATCGGGACAGCAGGCGATTTGGAGTCCCCGCTTGAGTCCTGCTAATTCCTTGCTCTGCAAATAAGAATCCAGTTCGGCTTTTAAATATGCGTCTGTGTGACTTGCTTCCTACCTGGGCCGAATTCAGGAAAAGAAATCGCTCTCAGTGGGGCAGAACCTAAGAGCTGGAAAATCAGGTCACATTCTGTAGGGATGGCTGCCTGCCAGGACCGAGAGAGAGAAGCACCATTTGGGGGTACTTGAAAGCACGTTTGGGGCCCCCTTGAGTCTGAGCTGCCTCAGGGACATAGGGGTAACGGAGAGGGCAGGGAACTCCAGTTGTCCCTGTAATGCAGTGGCTCTTGCCCCTTTTGTGGGGGTCAAAGGACAGAAGAAGCCAATCCTCAGGAGTTCACAGGCCTGAAGACCAGCTAGACAATGCTTATCACTGCAGGTGGAACCTGCCGCTTGTACACTTTACAATCCGCATCACAGGTCTCCACACTGTTCAGCTGGGAACTGTCAACTTTCTTCGGCTTCTTTACCTGAGATGCTCTATTTTGTTGCCCCATAGGCAAAACCCCTCAGCGGTCAGCACGGAACTGTTACAAAGGTGGACGGCTTCAGTGGTAGTGGTGGTGGTGGTGATGATGGAAGCCCCCTACTTCCCATTTCACCTTGTGCCGAGGAATCCTTCATGCTTTGAGGACTAGCTCTCATAGTGCACGGATCTGAGTGTGCTGTGGTAGTGTCTCCCGTGAGGTTGGGTACCAGGGGATTTGGTCAGTCACAGTCTGATTAGTGGAACATGTCCACTCTGTGTCTTCCTGAATTTCAGAAATATAAAGCACAAGACCACTTATTTTAATCTTTTGTTTTTAATTTAGAAAGAGATGTGGGGGGGGGGCCAGGGGTAGAGCGGAGGTGTTCCACTGTCCACCTTTTAAGCACCTTTTCAGTGTGGTATAATTCTGGCTATCCATGTATCCTTTGCCAAACAGATTAAAAGGAATCTTTATAGTGGATAACAAGCAATGTTATCACAGTACTGAATGGTTAACCTTTATCGGTCTGCTTAATGGGGCTGCAGACAGAACCTAGGGCTTTGAGCATGCGAGACAGGAGCTCAGCCACTGAACCACGTTGGTACTGCGAAGTTCCAGTGGTCAGTGCTGATACTTCTCACTCTGCAGGCCTGAGCGCTTTAAGCCCCGGTCAGTATTAACTCGCCCTTTCTTTTGCCGTTCTCAGTGTACACGTAGATGCTCTATTTGCCTGTATTTTACAGACTAAAACACTGAGGTTCCAGGGCTTCCTCAGAGTCAGGAACTAGGAAGTGGGACCACCAGGAATTGACACCTTCAGTCTGGCACCGTCATCCATATACCCAAACCCCAAGCCAGACTGTTAATGGAAACTTGGGCTATAGAGATGGCTCACTGGGCAAAGGCACCTGTCCTTAAGCCTGGTGACCTGAGTTTGACCTCCAGGACCCACGTGGTGGATGGAGGGAACTGATACCGGCACTTACCCTTTGTCCTCCATATGCGTGTTGGGACACATATACCCTCCCCCAAAATCAATGAAATGTAATAATAAAAAAGAGAACTTGAACTGGAGAGCCACAGGCCACTTTCAAGGCCCTTTCCTGTCCTTCAGGGCCCGAGTGTTTTCCTGCCCTGGGAAGGACAGTGGCCCAGCTGGTATTCCCAGCGCTCTGCTACGGCAGGCCATGGGTGGCTTCTGTCTGGGATGAAGGCTTGCCAGGTGCCTTTGAGGAGGCTGCTGTCCTGGGAGAGATGGGCACCACCAAAGCGCTAGACTGGTGTGCCAGCTGCACCCTGCACACCCCAGGCAGTGGTTCATGTGGCCTAAAGACACTCAGCCTCCCGGCTCTGTGTCTCAGATGGCTTCTCCAGCCTTCTGGCCTCATGCTGCCAGACCTAATTATAGTGACCCACAGATCCCTTTTCCTGCTTTCAAAGCAGACCCCAAATGTGGTCCCTGCTTTGCCTCTTCTGGCTGTCATCTAGTCTCCAGGTGATTTGCATATCTCCTGCTTGAACCTTCCTGGGGCTCCCAACTCAGACCAGGCAAAGCTGGAGTCCTGAGACCCAAGGTTACATGCGCATCTCTCTAGCGCAGTCTGACCTCATGCAGCAGGCCTAGTCTCACACAGGCAGTCACACAGGCAGCCCCCCACCCCCGCTCCTAGCTCCAGCTTGCTTGCAATTTTACCACCTTGCTTGAACTCCCACCCCTTACCCTGCTGCTCTGCCACCTCCTTCCTGAGGTTGCTTTCTGGGTGATGCCCTCCCTGGCCATGCCACCTTCTCCTGTGATTGCTGTCCCAAGCCATCCCTCCTCTCTCTGTTCTTTTTCTACTTGGCATACTTTGAAAATTGCATTTTGTTATTATTTTATGTGTCTGTTGTCTATTTTTCTAGTCCTAAAGGTAAGATCCATGAAAGCTAATGTTGTGTGAACTTTTACACAGCATAAACTCACCCCAGGGTGGGCACCAACAACAAACCAAAGTGTACCATTCCACCCAAGCCAGCTTTGTGAACTAACGAGTTTATTGGGCTTACTTAGGGAGTATGGGTGAGGAGTTACTTACAAGAGCATGGGTGAACCCCCAAACAGCTGCACCTCAGGAAAGTCTCACCCAGCATGAATGACAACTTCCTCATATTGGCGTAGATGGAATTTCCCCTTCAGTTAACTTTCTACAACTCTTCTGTACTCTGTCACCTCCAGAACCACATGCAGCTGGAGCAGAATCATATACAGCTGGGGGGAGGGATGTGGGAAGGGGTGGCTGGAATCTCAGGTGAGGGTCTAATGACCCTAAATTCTTCTGAGAGAATGTCCACAGGCCCCATCCTGAGGGTGGCTTGTAAATAGTCTCAGTGGCTGTGCTGAAGATGGCGATGGCTGTTGCCTGGAGGGTGGTGTTCTAATAGCAAGGTTAGGATTCTGTTGTCGGCTTTGTTTTATTTTGGTATGGCCAACCCTTACAAAGGGCCTGGCCTGTGGTGAATGCTAAACATGTATTTGTGGGAAGAATGCTGGAGAGACGGTCCTGTTGACCTCACAGCCGGGGTGATGTTTATTTTGTGCCATCCTGGCTGCACTGTGGTGCCACAGGTTTTGCTCACACACCAGTCTAGATGCACCTACGAGGTGCTTTTCAGACATGAGTAACATTGAAATAAGCTTGCTTTGGAGTACAGCAGATTGTCCTGTATAATGTGGTGATGTGGATGGTCCTCACTCGCTGAGCTGAAGACTTGAATGAGAAAATACTAAGGGGAATACTAAATACTAAAATACTTCTTCCCAAAGAGGAAGACAGCCTTTGTCTCAAGACTACAACATTACTAGGCCTGGTGGCCCAGGCCTGTTTAATCTCAGCAACTTGGGAGGCTAAGGCAGGAAGGCCACATGTTCAGGACCAGCCTAGGCTACAAGTGAGCTGAAGACCAGCCTCGGTATTGTGAAGTGCTGTCCTCTGAGCAGAATAGATATTACCATCTTTTAAATTTATTTATTTTTATTTTATGTGTATGAATGCTTTGCCTGTGTGCATGTAAGTGCATCACATGTGTGCAGTGCTCATGGAGGCTAGAAGAGGGCGTCAGATCTCCTGAAATTGGAATTATGGATGGTTCTTAGCCACCATGTGGGTGCTGGGAACTGAACCCATGTCCTTTGTAAAAGCAGCCAGTGCTCTTAATCGCTGAACTGTCTTGTAAGCCCCAGTGGTTAACCATCTTACTCTGAGCAGCCGAGATTACCATAAGACATCTTTAATATCGGATCTGTTGACATTCCCTCATAGGCAGGGGATAGTCATTAGACCCTCACCTGAAATCCCAACCAGCTGCACGGAATTCCACCCCAGCTCACGTGGTCTTGTGAGGCGCTAGAGTATATAGAGTGTGGAAAGTTGCCTGCCCGGGGTAACTCTGGGGACGTCATCATCCATGTGGGAGTGAAGAGTGAGGCTTCAGTGATGTGGAAGTTTTTGAGGGGCCTCCACGCTCCTGTAAGTCCAGTAAACTCGTGAGTTCACTAAGCTAGACTTGGGCAGAATTGGTACGTGGGTCTGTCATTGGTGTCCTAGTGAAGCAAGTGGATGTTCACATTGCCCCAGGGAAAGTTCATGAACTTACTGAGATCCTGTCTTGAAATTGAAAGTAAAATGAGGGCTGGGGAGGTATTAGTGGCTCAGTGGCAGTAACGGGTGAGGTTGGGGTTGGGGCCTTGCAACATCAGCTCTTTCTGGGGCTCTGGTCTCCAGGCCTGCTGCAAAGTGTTTGGGCCTGGCAGCTTCCACAAGCCAATGAGCCAATTGCTGAAAATGAGTCCTCCCTCCGTCCCTCCCTCCCTCCCAGTCCTGTGTCCTAGCAGTTCTCTTCCTGAGAACACAGGGAAGGGTGCTGGGTGGAAGGAAGTCCAGGAGTGGGTGAGCTCTGCTTGCATGTAACAGCAGGCACTGACTTAGCCTGACTTTACTGGAGGTGGACGATGGGAGATGGGGCTGGAGAGGAGGTGGCAGCTCGGACCTCCAGGCTGGACTGTGGATAAGATCACACTCTGAGCAGTTTCTGTGTTATTGAAGCTACAAAGGCTAGAGATGGGAACTGGGGGTGAAAAGAAGTACAGTTCTAGGGAGGCTTCGGTTGTTCTCAGTGTCTGTCGGGTGGACTTGGTAAGTGTTAAAGCATCCCCGTGCTGGCCACCAGGCCATTTACCTGTGAGGATGGTGTAGGAACAAGCTGAGCCCTCTGGTGTTGAGCTTGGCTGTTCCCAGGGAAGTGGAACTACCCCCAGACACAGAGGAAGCGTCGGCCTGCTGGGCATGCTGTTTCACTTTGGGGTGGGTTCTGGAGTAGTAGAAAAGCACCAGGGGAGGAGAGTGACCCAGGTCCTTGAAGTGTCACCTGGAACTGGAGAGAGCCCTTCGGGGAGGTGGATGGGAAGGTTTTGTCCAGAGCTGGAGCAGTTAGAGCATGAGACGGATTGGGGTTGCTAAGGTGGGGACAGGAGCATGTATGTACATTTTTTTTGTCTTTTTGAGACAGGGTCTTCCTTTAGTCCAGGCCAGCCTGGAGCTTGCTCTGTAGACCAGGCTAGCCTTGAACTCACAGAGATCCACCTGCCTCTGCCTCTCTAGCACTGGGATTAAAGGCGTGTGCCACCATACCTGACACTTGTAAGCACAGGCAACAATGTATTGGTGGGTCCCAGATTTTGCACTGCAGTGGCAAGGAGATCACTAAAAGGTATAGGGTCATCAAAGGATAATTTACATTTTTGAGGGGAACCCACCAATATCTGTGGGATACCCCTTCTGACTTGAGGCAGTTCACAAAGGTAACATTAGCACTATATTCCTTTTATAAAGTAACTCTTAAGATTTGGGGTGCACTAAGAAAATCATTTTGGAAGTCAGGGTGTGACTTTGAGGTTTGGGAAGTTGAGTGGCATCCAGCTTCTGGGAAGGAATCAGTAAGTAATTGGGATTACTTAGGAAGGGACAGGTTTTTTTTTTTCAATTTTAAATGTACTATTCCCAAAGGGTCAAGTTATTAGACTAGACATAATAAGTTGTTTGGACTTCCAGTAGTTAACTAATGAGACTGTTAGAGATCTTGTAGCCTTGGGGTGCTGTGCAGAGCATACCAAAACACTAGGGTCCCTCTGCCCTGAGGAGGACCTTGAATCTCTGCTGGCTACTGCCATGGGTGTGTCAGACGGTGAGGAGAAGGCAGGGACTGAGGGACAGAGATGGAAAGGGCACAGGTGCTATGCCCAAAAGGTCATCTTTCTGCAAAAAGTCAAAAGAATGAAGCAAAAAAGCTGACAGGTAAGCACTTGTTTACTGCTGGCCAGCACGTGGGGGTCTTATTTCCTACGCTTTTCATATGCCTAAGTGGTTTGTAATTAGAATAATCTGAGGAGACTGAAAGGGAAGGATAGCAATTCCAGGACCTGAGTGAACTTGGGAGGACGGCAGCAGAGCCCAGGAAGGGAGTCTGGGATAGAAAGTTCAAGAAATCGGGGTAGGGAGTGCGGGCTGAGAGCTGAGCTGCTACTTGGCTCTGGAGAGACCCCAGAGGCCCTGATATCAGGTGGCTAGAGTGGGTTGGAAACTGAAGACTCAGTTTCCCCCGAGTGTTGACTACTACCCTTGGATGCAGGCTAAGTCACCTGGTGCTCAGAACCCACGCCCAGTGTCGGGCCCCAAGATTTAACAGCTCTTCCTTGATTCCACTGGGCATTCAGGTCAAGGGCCTTGTTACAGCCAGGGGTTCTCAAACTCCAATGAAGGCCTAGTCTTTCGGATACAGGCCTGGGGAGGGCATGCAAGCCTGCATTTCTGGGAAGCTCCTAGGGGATGCTGGTTCACTGGCCCAAGGACCACAGTTTGAGTAGTTGGCTGTGACGGAGATGGCAGTAGAACCTAGATGGTAGGGGCAGGAGTGGTAAGGTGGGTTTTCATTTTATAACCAGAACAGTCCTCGAATCACTTAACAAATCACTACCAAACCTTGGCAGCTCAAGAGCCTGCTCCTGGCCACCCCACAGGGCTACCTGTCATATACAAGCAGGACTTTGAACAGAAGCTTCCTGCATCAGCCATCTAGGAATGTGTAGCAAATTACCCCCAATCTCGGGTTTGCAAGACTATCACATCACAGGGTTGCATGAGAGGGGCCTCCAGAAGAGGCTTAGCCAGGTGGCTGACTCAGGTTGGTCCTAAGGTGACTGACTCAAGGAGGCCCCAAGGTTGCAGGCAGGATAGTGGCTGGGGACTGGGGTGTAGCTCAGTGGTTGAGCACTTCCAGGCTTGCCCAGGGCCCTGGTCCTTTCACACCACCACATTGCAGAAGGTGATTGTGGACCGAAGGAGACCTTGTACCTGGTATTGAGCTAGTGTTGGCTGTTGGTAGGGGGTCTCAGTCCCCAACTGTGGGGACATTGCACAGGGATGAGGGTGTGTCCTCACAGCCTGGCAGCTGGCCAGAGTGAGTGCCTCAGGAGAGCAAGGTGGAATTCCACAACCAGCCCCACCACACCCGTGCTGTCATTCCTACAGTATCCAGTGAGCTCCGTGGGGCAGCTGTCTACCAGGTAGGAGAGGAGCCAACCAAAGGGTTATTGAGTGGTTGTGGGCCTGGGTGTGATTCCTTTACTGTTTGCACTGGGTAGAAAAATGCATGCTCAGCACAGAACACCCGAAACCTTACCCATGGTCTTATGACCCAGGAGATAGTTCTGGTAACATGTGGCCTAGGTAAAGAAAGGATGTGGACTTTACAGGCAAATACACATGTAGGCGCTTCAGAAACTGGTGCCACATGATGATGCTGTTTATGATTATCTTTTGCCCTTGATCTTACATCATGAACACTCACCATGGGCAAAGTTTAACCTTCCTTGGCTTTCCTAGACCTATGTTTACCAGATAACAGTCATCAACACCATTGGTATAGGTAACTGAGTTTTCAAGTTTTCTTTGATATTTCTGGGTAGAGAGAGATGTCAGCCTATAATATTTCCTTAATTAGGATCCTGTGTTCCTACTTTGAGTGACTGAGGGATGCCATGAACACCCTCAAGCCTGTGAGATGGAATGTGAGCATAGAGAGAGGAAGCATTTGCCAGCTCAGCTAGAGCTGCTTGTAATTACTCCACCTCTGGCAGTATGTCGGGAGCTGTTGGCATTTGTTAAAATTAGCTTTACAAGCTGCCTTGGATTGGTGGCAACTGTGGTAAGTGAGGATTTGCTCTTAATGAAACTAATTTGTATTTGAAAATATAACTGCATTGATTGCCCCCATTATTTAAATGTGGGCATGCCTAGTTGATGGGAAAACTGAACCTTAAATGGTGACTTGCAGGAGCTGCAGCCAAGGGATCTTTTAAGAAAGCCATCCTGGGGCTGGAGAGATGGCTCAGTGGTCAAGAGCACTGGCTGCTCTTGCAGAAGACCCAGGTTCGAGTCCCAGCACCTACATGGTGGCTAACAACCATCCATAACTCCAGTTCCAGGGGATAGGATACTCTTGATGCCATCTTCTGGCCTCTAAGGGCATTGCACAACATGGGCGCACTTACATGAAGGCAAAACACTCATACACATAAAATAAAAATAAATTCATTAAAAAGCTTTTTTCCAAAAGAAGGGAATTCTTTTCAGATGGGTTCCAGTGTCTCATGGGCATCTTGGGAAGCACTTCAGGAACCAATAGAAATGCTTTAAAATAATAATTATTTCAACATTAATTTTTTAGTTTATTTTTACTATGTATACGAGTGTTCGGCCTTGAGTCCCCTGCAACTGGAGTTACAGATGGTTGTGAGCCTCTGTGTGGGTGCTGGGAACTGAGCCTGGGTCTTCTACAAGAGTAGCCAGTATTGTTAACCACTGAACCATCTCTCCAGCCTCAATTCCAACATTAAGATGATGAAAGACATACACTGAGGCAGCCTTGATCCTGAAGGATTTGTAGAATGCTGCCCTTGAGGTCTTTGGCAATGCCTGACATCCCCTCTGCAGTGAAGGGTGCAGAACATTCCAGATTACCTTCTCCTTTGCTTCCAGTTCCTGGTTATACTTAGCCTCTTTCTGTTAGGGCCTGAGTCTCATAGCAATCCTCCTGCCTCAGCCTTTCTCCTGAGTGATGGGATTCTACCTGGCCAGCATGTGTCCTTTTGGGACCACAGAAAGATAGTTATGAGCCACTGGGTGTGACAGTAGTCCTCAGTGGTCAATGAGGAGGCTGGCTGCTCCACTCCCTGAGATCTCTCTTTCCACCACACCCATTGCACTATGGGAGCTGGCCTCCTTGCTCGTGGAGAGAACATTTGGTCATTAACCAAGCAGGTATCCTCAGCCCCTGGTATTGGCCATGAAAACGCATATCCACAGACAACTCTCCCATGAATCAAACCACCATAGAGACAAGGATGACCCATGACCCACGAGTACAGGCTACCTCCAGTCCTCTGGCTCATGTGCTTAGCACTGGACAAACATGTGGCTGTAAAAGTTGTCTTCTGTTTTGATCTGGAGGGTTTAGACTTCTCTGAAGCTGCTTAGGCTCCTGGTATCATGGTGGTTAGATTCCAAGATGAGCCATTGAGACAGTCAAGAAAGTGGGTGCTCCAGTGTCTCGAGGTGCGAGTCCAGGAACTGGCGCATGTGCTCAGGTCCCCCACTATGAGTTAAGTAGTCACCAAGTCCAGATTCCCAGAGGCAACAGAGATACCACTGTCCATTCCAGGAATGTCAGTGGATTTTGGAATTAGGCTTCCAGAAGACCCTGCCCTGAGGGAGACAGGTGCTACACAACACCTCCTGCCCAGTCCCACAGGGTGTGCAGTCCCAAGCTTGTGCAGGCACAAGATTGTGCAGTCACAAGTGTGTGCAATCTCAGTCTTTGTCCTGCATCTTCACCATTCCTTAGACTTCTTTTTGCCCCTTCCACTGTCCTCCAAGGTTTCTGGCTCCTTGAGGGTTACATGTGAGTATATTTGGATACCTGGAAAGTTCTTGAGTCTTTAAAGTATCTAAAGTGTGGTTGCGTCTTTCTCTCCTTCCTTGAGAGCCATGTGTTTCTGACTGGCTGTGAGCACAGTGGGGGACAGACAGGTGTACTGTTGATGAATAAAGCCTGTCCTGTCCCAGTGGGAGTGGGAGTTGGTACAAATGCAGGAAGGAACCAAGAGCTGCAGAGGGGTACTATTAGGAGCAAGCCAGGGCCTAGACCGAAGGAGGAGCGGGGACTTCTCGGGAGGTTTGGGTGGCTGGTACCAGCTTTGTATGCCCTGCTTCCCAGAGAGTGGTGCTTTAAAAGCAGGTGCACACCCTCTAAAGGAACAAAGATTCTGATATGACACCCTTCCTGCTAGCATGTGTATCTTTTCTGTCCTTTGATACCAAGCATGTGCCTTTGGGGTGAATTTGGGCAGAAACTTCAACTGTCTGATTGAAGTATTAAAATCCAAGTTGGGATTTGGAAGCTTTTCTGATGCTTCTTGGTACCTGCCTCTCCCTGACATCCTCAACCCTGTTTGTTACTCGTCCTGGTAACACCTTCCTTTCTCATGCTTTATAGAAGTTACATTTAAATGTAATAGAAGTTATAGATGAAACTCATCATACTAAAATGATAAGAGCTATCTAAAGCTTCATTTGTTGCCCTTACCATGAAGATATATTTGTAGTTTCAGATAAGTTCTAGAGCTTGAGGGTGGGATGCTCAGAAAAATGCCCACTGAGCAAGCATGAAAAACTAAGTTCAGATCCCCAGCACCCAAGTAAAAGCTTGGATTCCGTATCTGCAACCCTAGCTAGGGAGAATGGTGGTTGTAGATGCCTGGAGCTCATTGGCCAAGCAGCCTAGCCAATCAGTGTCTCAAATATTAAGGTGTAGCATGATAGAGGAAGACACCTGACATCAGCCTCTGGGTTCTGCATGCACATGTGCACATACCCATATGTGCACATATACAACACACACACACACACACACACACACACACACACACACACACACCCCAGTTCTATTATCCAAGGAACCGGCTAGGGATTTAGCTTGGTGATAGAGAGCTTGCTTAGCATGTGTGAAGCCCTGGACTCAGTCCCCATTAATGGGGTTGGGAGGAGGTTTAATTTAAATAAAAGAACAAAACTTCAGTGATAGAATTTACCTAACAGGGTAGCAAAAATGGGAAGATTGTTTGTTGTTTATTTGAGACAGGGTTTTGCTATGTAACCCCAGGTGGCCTGGAACTCCCTGCATAGACCAAACTGGCCTCGAACACACAGAGATCCATCTAGACTACTAGGATTATAGGTGTGCATCGCTACACCCAGCAAAAGTGGGATTATTTTTTGCCAGGCGTGGTGGTGCACACCTTTAATCATAGCACTTGGGAGAAGGAGGCAGTTGGATCTTTGTGAGTTCTAGCCAGCCTGGTCTACAAAGTGAGTTCCAGGACAGCTGGGGCTACAGGGAGACCCTGTCTTGAAAAGACAAAAAAAAGTGGGAATATTTTTGAGGAAGAGGTTTCTCCTCAGGCTTCCAGAGAGATGGGCCTATGTGAACGGATGGGAGGAGAAAGCCTGGTCCCCTCTCCTTGTTTGCCTCCTGCGTGATTCTCAGCCTGTGGCCCTTAAGTCCCAGGCTGGACCCAGAAAAAGTGCACGCCTGTGTTCAGACAGCCCCTCCTTCTCTAGAGTGCACATGGTATCCTGAGTAGAAGCTAGTGCCTGACACCCGTGCCTGCTGTAAACACTGCTTTTGGTTCCTCTGGAAGGCTTGGCATTGCTGGGTAGACAGTGTTACTGTACTGTGTTACATGTGTCCTTCTGTACCAACCTGGCTTTCTAATTCTTTGCCGTATGAAGTTGCTGAAGCGTGAAGCTATCTCCTGCAAGGTAATTGGGTGGCTTGAAATATGGAGCTGTGGTGAGTAGTGGGCCGTGGGCATTCTTGTGTGTCCACGTCAGTTGTGTATACCTAGAGGGGAATTCCTGGATCTCAGAGTAGGCGTGGATCAGCTTCCCCACACACTGACAGTTTCCTAGAGCAGTTGGACAAACTGACTGTCTTACTGTGAGGACAAGCAGGGGACTGCCATTTGCTCTGTGTCCTCACCAACACCTGGCACAGGTTGAGGCTCCCTTGTGGAAATGCTTGGGGTCTGGGAGCATTTTAGATTTCAGAGTGTGGGAACTGACTTGCATTAACCGAGGGTGGGATCTCTAACTACCTCTGCTTTGGTGGCATCCACATAGTAGGAGTTAGAACTGCTGGGCCAGCACACAGTGCCCACGTGCCCCGCAGACAGCTTGCCCAGTCTCTGGATTGCCTTTGAACTCCAGCAGGTTATCCTTAATCCATGCCACTCTGGCAAGATTTCCCTTTTGTGACGAGTCCCTCCCTGTTGTGTTTAAGAAGTCTTTTCCACCTCCTCCACAGTTCTCTAGTGCAGCCCCGTGTGTCCGCCTGTGAAAGTTGCTCAGAAGGATTTAAGTAGGGGCTTCAGTCTGGCCTTGCTCCCCTCTGTAAGCCGCAGCTGGGGCAGGGCTGCATTCCTTGGACAATGGGACACCCTCTTGGGGTTCCCACAAAAGCACTCTGTAGGTAAGTGGTGGCCGTGGCTCTCTGACCCATTAGGCCCAGGCTGCCCTTCCCCATCCAACCACATCCTTTGTGGTCTCCATCCCTTTGCTTTCATGGAGTCTCCATCATCTCTGGCCAAATCTATGTGGCAGAGCTAACCCCGCCTCCTCCAGGCTCCTGACACTTGCCTGTGTTGTTCTAGAACACCAACATTCTTCCATTTCCCACCAAGCTTGACTCTCAGAAATGAGCGTGAATACAGGACCCGTGCGCACCTCTGGCCTCTGAGCAGTCCTGTTCTGGTGTTCGCAGTGCCCACCTTGCCAGAGTGCCCTGGTGCTAGCACCTCGGAGCCTCCTGTCGCTGCTTTGTACTCTGCCTCTGTGCATGGCAGCAGCTTGCTTGGCAGGGTCCCATGAGCAGCCTCTGCATACATCAGCTATTATGTCTCTAGAATGACCGAGTATTTTCCAAGTAATCGGTTCATGCAGACTGCACATAAATCATGTGCGCTCCGGCCCTTGGACACTAATGTTCCCTTATTAAGGCATAAACCAGCCTTCCGGTTCCCATTCATTCTCTCTGACTTCTTTTTTAATTATTGCAAGGTTGAGCTGGTTGCTGCACCCCCCCCCATCTCCTTCCACTCCTCAGCCCCATACACTCATGGGTTTTTTTGAAGTTCAGTTTGTTTTTTTCTGCAACTTGCCAAATTGCCCTAGGAAGCCGGGTACCCTGTGAATGGATTGGTGAGAGGAAATCCTTATCTCTGGAGGAAGCAAACCCTGCATTTGTGTGTATGATATTCTCGGTCAGTTCGTATTTTGGGGAAACACATTCCCGTGGCAGCCTGGTGCCCCAGAGAGGAGGGAAGTACCACCCACGCCCAGGGCACAAGAGGAACCTACCTTCCGCTTTGTGGATATCTTTCTGCCCAAATCAACAGAAAACCTTCACTGGCTTCGGCCTCTGTAGCGTGTCCTCTCCTCTTTTACTATGTTCTCATCTCTCCTTTTTCTCTGCAAGCAGAGCTCCCCAATCTTCTCTAACCTGGGTGGATTCTGTTCTTGGCTGGTCCTGCTTTTATGTTCCTTTCTATTCAGTTTGAAACGACTGGAAGAGTCGGGAAGCATGTGATTATTTCCTGCCATTTTGTCTGAGAAAGAAGAGATGGGGGACTTTTAGACAAGGCCCAATGCCATTTATTTTTGAGATGCTTGAATATAAATTACCGTCTAAATAATTACTGCCAAGGGTAGAGGGATGCCAGAGTTTAGAAACCATAACAACAAATTATTGTTCTCATTTAGCAACCACGTGGTGAGGTGACATGGCTCCTGTTCTCCTGCACACGGGCACAGTGTTGCTTTTTAGGCCTCATTTTTTTAATCATGTTTATAGATAGTGGGCTGAGGTACTTCCAGGTACGATTTTCCTCAGATGAGGGAAAATGATACAAACCAGAGATGCTTTAGGGGTCACCAACCCTCCCAGGATGGCTGATAATGATGTCCTCACAGGAGATGACAGCCCAGTCCCCTGTGTTCAAGGCCCATATTAAATCATACGCATGAGGCCTTTGATGTATTCCTCAGGAAAATGGAGATCTCTTATGCTATGGTGTTTCAAAATAAAATTTCTGACAAAACAAAACAACTTCTCCCCCTTTTTTAACAGCCGAAATGGGTTGTGGATTGAACAAATTGGAAAAGCGAGAGGAGAAGCGGCCTGGGAACATTTACTCCACTCTGAAGAGACCTCAGGTGGAGACGAAGGTGGAAGTGGCCTATGAATACCGTTTCCTGGAGTTCACCACACTGACTGCTGGTGAGTATGTGACCCTGCGGTCCTGTCCTGGGAAGGGTGTCTGGGTGGGGCGTGGGGACCAGTGAGGCCAGTGTAAAGGGGATGATTTGGGGAGCCAGTATTTCTTATGAAACCTCTTACTCTACCACAGAGTGGCTAGTTAAAATGGCAGCACGCGGGTCAAGTGGCCTATGTCTGTCATCCCAGCTCTGGAGAGATGAAGGCAGAGTGCAAGAGCTTCAGGCCAGCGTGGCTACAAGACATGGTCTCAGAGAGACCAAAATAGGGAGAGTGAGAGCTTCAGGCCAGCGTGCTATATAGACACGGTCTCAGGGCTCAGCGAGACCAAAATAGGGGGAGCGAGAGCTTCAGGCCGGCGTGGCTACATAGACACGGTCTCAGAGAGACGAAATAGGGGAAGCGAGAGCTTCAGGCCGGTGTGCTACATAGACACGGTCTCAGAGAGACCAAAATAGGGAGAGCGAGAGCTTCAGGCCAGTGTGCTACATAGACACGGTCTCAGAGAGACCAAAATAGGGGGAGCGAGAGCTTCAGGCAGCGTGGCTACATAGACACAGTCTCAGAGAGACCAGAATAGGGGGAGCGAGAGCTTCAGGCCGGCATGCTACATAGACACGGTCTCAGAGAGACGAAATAGGGGGAGTGAGAGCTTCAGGCCGGCGTGCTACATAGACACGGTCTCAGAGACACGAAATAGGGGGAGCAAGAGCTTCAGGCCCGCGTGCTACATAGACACGGTCTCAGAGAGACCAGAATAGGGGGAGCGAGAGCTTCAGGCCAGCGTGCTACATAGACACGGTCTCAGAGAGACAAAATAGGGGGAGTGAGAGCTTCAGGCCGGCGTGCTACATAGACACGGTCTCAGAGAGACGAAATAGGGGGAGCGAGAGCTTCAGGCCGGCGTGCTACATAGACACGGTCTCAGAGAGACGAAATAGGGGGAGTGAGAGCTTCAGGCCGGCGTGCTACATAGACACAGTCTCAGAGAGAGGAAAATGTATTACCAGTCAGCCAGTCAGTTACAAAGTGAAGCCTTGAATGAGCAAACAATCCATGTGGACAGACTGAACTTGGCACTTGGACCAGGCTCTTAGAGACTCTGGTAGACAGCCCCATGAAAGAAAGTTTCTCCTATCCCTCACATTAGTCTGTCTGTTCCCCCACGTTCACCTGTCCATCGTCACCTTCTGTCCACCTGGGCTTGGCTTTGCCTCATCTGACAGATGGGCTCTGGGTCAGTCCTTATGACCAGTTGGAGGGGACAGGGCTGGCCCTGAATGACTGGCAAGGAGCACTTGGGCAGGCTCTGGTTGTACATTAGATGGTAAAGTGGGAAGGAGGCTCCTCCTTCTGGGTCTCAGGAAGTTAGGAGCACCCACCAGCACTTCCCACAAAGGCCTCTTCAGACCCAGGTGCCTGGAGGATGTTTTAAGCTTCTGTGAACATGAAGGAGAGTGAGGAGGATCTCACACTTGCAGGGTTGACTCAGGCTCTGCTTGGGAGTGGTAAATCACCAGGCTTCTTGGGCCTGCAGGGTCCCAGTCCCTAAAGTGAGCATGTGCATCCCTGCCATGGGTGGCTGTGATGATTAAAAGATGGAAGGAAGTGTGTGAGTGTCTCAGTACAAAGTCTGGTGCGCAGTAGGGAGTGTTGGTACCCTTCCTCCCATTCCTCTTCTCATCCTCCCTGCCCCCAGGCTGAGGCCCCTGTACTTTTGGAGTCTCAAGTGACGTGGGCAGCTGGGCTTCTTAGGAACCTCTGTATCTCTGTGTCGCCCAAACTGAATCCAGCGCCCTCCCTCCATATGCAGTTCTTTCCTCCTTGTGCCCCTAAACTCATGTCACTACCACCTTCTCACACAGGCAGACAGGCACATGGTCACCTGTGCCATGGCTTTTCCTCACTTTCCACCCTTCCTGTTCCCTTCATCCCCAGCCTGTTCAAACCCACCTTCTGCCTCTCGTAGTCATGGCTCAAGTCTGCCATGTCGTTCAGAGTCTCCTGTGTTGCCTGCTTGGTCCCCCACTGGTGGTGTGGACACTTTAAGGAGTGGGGCCTGGCTGAAGGGGAGTGTTCACTGAGAGTGTGTCTCTAAAGGTGACACTTGGCTTTATTTGCACCCCCTCTCCATCCCGTGCATCATGAGGTGAGTAGCCTCTGCCACTTGCTATGGCTGCCGTGGAATTTTGCATCACCAGAGGCCCAGAACCAGCGGGGCCAAGGATAGTGGACTGGACTCTGAAACTGTGAGCCAAGAGAAATCCTTCCTCCTCCAAGCTGTGTACATCAGGTTTGCCACAGTGATACAAAGTCTGATGAAGACCCTCGTGTAGCTAATGACACACACAGTTATTTGGACACTTGGTTATCTGTTTGTTCAGAGGCCATTTGGATGGCCACAGTGGGCTGAGTGAAGATGATGGTTAGGGAAAAAGCATCCCAAACACATCTAGATGGAAGCGGTCTGAGCTCTTGGTGTTGCTTGCTGGGTTGGAGTTCTTTTCTCTTTTGTAGTTTTTGCATCTTGATAGTGGTTTTTGTTTGTTTATTTGGAGTTTGTTTTGGGGGTGTTGGAGGGTAGGTTTTCTGAGACAGGATCTCCCTGTAGCAAGAGCTGGCCTGGAACTAGCCATGAAGACCAGGCTGGCCTTGAACTCGCAGAGATCCGCCTGCCTCTGCCTCCCAAGTGTTGGGACTACAGGCATGTGCGACCATGCCAAGTTCTAGGTCATGTATCTTATGATTATGAAGAGCAGTCAGTCAAGAGTGGGGGTCACACCCAAAAACCCAGCACTTGGAAGGCTAAAGCGGGATGACAGCTGAGAGTTCCAGGCTAGCTTGGGCTACATAATGAATACCAGACCTAAAAAAAAAAAAAAGAATAATGGGGAATGAATATGAGCAAATCTATGACATACGTCTTTGAAAATGTCATCACAAAACCCATTGTTTTCTTTATTATTTATTATTATTATTTTATTTATTTATTATTTATTTTTTACATAAAAATTTTTTTAAAATTTATTCTTGTATATGTATGAGTGTACTGTCTGCATATAGATTGGTGCACCCCTGTTGTGCAGTGCTGCAGAGGTCAGAAGAGGGCATTGGATTCCCCTGGAACTGGAGTTAAAAATGGTTCTTAGCTGCCATGTAGGTGCTGGGAATTGAACCCAGGTCCTCTGCAAGAGCAGTCGGTGCTCTTAACTGCTGAGCCATCTCTGCAGCCCAAAACCCATTATTTTCTACACTAGTTTCTAAAAACCCGCTTAGCTTAAGAGACCAAGGTCTGCAATAAATTGTGAGCAAGTCTAACCAATTCTGCTGAGAAAACAAAATACCCTCCTTTCATCCCAAAAGGGGCAGTAGATTGCTCAGGGGGTGGTAATGGCACTTGCCTCTAAGTCCAATGACCTGAATTTGATCGTGGGACCTACAAGGTGGAAGGAGAGAACTGACTCCTGAGTTGTTTTCTGACCTCCACACACATGTGCCCTCCTCAAAAAAAAGTGATTTTTTAAAAAGAGAGAAGAGAGCCGGGCGTGGTGGCACACGCCTTTAATCCTAGCACTTGGGAGGCAGAGGCAGGTGGATCTCTGTGAGGCCATCCTGGTCTACAGAGTGAGCTCCAGGACAGCCATAGCTACAGGGAGACCCTGTCTCAAAAAGACAGACAGACAGACAGAGAGAGAGAGAGAGAGAGAGAGAGAGAGAGAGAGAGAGAGAGAGAAATAATATTGTTGTAAACACCATATCTTCATTTTGATCAATAAATTCTACTTCATTTACAAAAATCTGGCTGAGGGGCTCCATTATATGATAAAGCTGCCCTTGCTTATCTGTCCCAGGTTTTTAGTAACGGGTCATTGTGATTGTTAATTTTGATCATCACTTTGGATGGAGAAGTGCTTAGGAGATAGTAAAGCACAACTCTTGGTGTGTTCTGGGAGGGCATTTCCAGTGAGGATTACTAACATGGGAGGTTGGTGGGGGGGGGACCAGCCTTGAAAGTGCAAGGCACCTTCATTCCATGGGCTGGGAAACTGGACCGAATGAAACTGGAAAAGGAGAAGGCTAGGAATCTCTGTCTCTATCTCTGTCTCTGTCTGTCTCTCCCTCCCTCCCCCAACTCTCACCCTCCCGCCCAGTTCCTGGCTGCCATGATGTCATGTGAGCTGCTTCTTTTGGCCACAGATATTCCCAACCAGAAGAGACTGAAGCCTCTGAATCAGTGAGCCCAGATATCCTTCCTCTTACAAGACAAAGGAGTAATTTCTATTGTGATAGGCAGGGCTCTGCGAACACCTGCCGTTCCTGCCCCACTCATTGGAATGATCCCCGTTTGTTTCCCTGGCTCCAGGGCAGCCTCCTCACAGCTTGCTGGCACTGTGCTTTCCCTGATGGCATCATTTTTCACTAAAATGGGCTCCTGCCCAGTATCAAAAGCTAGGACAACCCGGACTTCCTTTCTCTGCCTTGTCCTTGTACACGTTCCGTTGCTCCTGTCCAGAGCTTGCTGGCACTGTGCTTTCCTTGATGGCATCGTTTTTCACTAAAATGGGCTCCTGCCCAGTATCAAAAGCTAGGACAACCCGGACTTCCTTTCTCTGCCTTGTCCTTGTACACGTTCCGTTGCTCCTGTCCAGAGCTTGCTGGCACTGTGCTTTCCTTGATGGCATCGTTTTTCACTAAAATGGGCTCCTGCCCAGTATCAAAAGCTAGGACAACCCGGACTTCCTTTCTTCTGCCTTGTCCTTGTACACGTTCTGTTGCTCCTGTCCAGAGCGTTCCTGTGCTTCCCATCTCTCCCCAGGTGTCACCAGGTCCCTCCGGCCTCGTTCTCTTGTTGTGCATCTTTCTACTGCTTTGGCCTTCATCTTTCTGGAATCTCTACCTTCCACCCCAGGTTTCCTCAGGCCTCTTTCTCTCCTTTGAAGAAGTTTCCTTCAGAGCGGCCTTTCCTTCAGCACCCTTCCCTTCCCCCTTCCTCCCTGTATAGCTCAGGCTGACCTAGAATGCCCAATCTTCTTGCTTCAGCTCTCCAAGTGCTGGAATCACAGGCAAGCACCACCACATCTGGCTCGTCCCATTTATTTATTTATTTATTTATTTATTTATTTATTTATTTATTCATTCATTCATTCATTTCATATATGTTTTGCCTACATGTATATAAGTGCATCCTGTGCATGCAATGCCCGTGGAGGCCAGAGAGGGCTAAGATCCCCTGGAACTGGAGTTACAGATAGTTGTTAGCCACCATATGGATGCTGGGAACCAAACCTGGGTCCTCTGCAATAGCAGCCAGTGCTCTTAAACATTGAGCCATCTTCCTAACCTCTTCGTCTCTAAGCTCTTCCTGATACTGGTTTGAAATGTGTCCCTTCTTTGCACTATGGATTTCCCCCATAGTGCCTCTTACTACCCAAGGTGCTGGGCATTAATATTGCTGTTTGTTTCCTGACTAGCTAGTTGTCTTCCTTCCTTCTTTACAGGGTAGAATTCCTTGACCTAAGGGTGGGGATTGTATCTGTTTTCTGTAGTATCTTCGGTGTGTAGGCTAGTACCTGGCCCATAATAGACTGTTAATAAATATTTGAAGAACGAAGGCTCAGCCAATGTGTATGTTTGTATCCTGTACTTCTGCAACTCAACATTGCAAAATGAGGCATGCACCCTGCCATCCATTCTCTGAGAAAGCATGATTTAATGACTCTATATGATTTAATCACTCAGTGTGCTATAATTTATTTAGCAGTCCCCTTTTATTGGACATTTAAGTTATTTTGGGCTCTGGGCTATTATAAATTATGTTGTGATAAGCGCTGTTGGGCATAAATCTTTGTGTACATTTCTGATGATTTCCTCAGGAATTGCTAAGTTGAGGGATAAGGATGTCAGGACTCCTGATAAATGGCCAGTTTTCCCTTCAGACGGGGCCTGCTTGTGTGAGGCACACATCTGACCAGGCTCCGCTCTGGCAGGTTCCTCTGGACAGATGCAGGTGAGGGTTCAGCTGCTAGTCAGGGCTGTCTGTTGCCTGGCCCTGCCTTTGTGAACTTCCCTCTGGCCCACAGAGGACTGTGTCCATGGCTGGAGTGTTGCCTGCTCCCCCCGGGACCCTCCCTTCTAGCTATTCCTCCCCTGCTCAGGCCCGGCCCCTCCTTCCTGTTGCCAGGTTCCCGCCTGGCTGGCATTTTCCCTTCTCCACATCCATTCCTTTCCAGCTTCCGCTTCCTCCTCCTTCTCCTCCTCCTCCTCCTCCTCCTCCTCCTCCTCCTCCTCCTCCTCCTTGTGGTCTGTAAGTTCATCCTACACGGATTTGCTCCAGCATATGGTGAGCCTGTTATGCTTTCTTCAGGGTGAGAACTAGGCCTTGTTCGCACCTTGTTCACCGGGGAACTTGTCGTAACTGCTCAGGCCTTTGGGATTCGGAATGATGCTCGCTTACGGCCATTTCCAGCTGTTCTGAGGCCTTACCTACTCCCTGGGAAAAGGTAGCATCTGTCGAATGTGTACTGTGCACTGAGTCCTGGGAGAACTATCCTAGTCCTGACCCCTCATTCCCCTCATTTTCCCACTGCATTGGAGTAGAACTAAGGTGCATTACGTGTTTCAAGTCTTCAAATCCATGAAACGTCACTGAGTTAAGCTGTAGAGCCTTTCACCACCTGCTGCCCTGTCATCCCGAGATGGGGATTGAGTTCATGCTCGTCTCTGGCTGTTCCAGATGAAGTTCTTCTGTGTCTTCTTAGGCTGTCCCATTCTTGCAGCACTCTGCAAGTCATCTGGGTACACTCTGTTCTTAGAGATGAGGAGGTAGAATCTTGGCTTCAATAAACTTGCCTTAAAGCTCGGTGCCAGGAGCTGTCAGGGTGTAGTTCAAACCTGGCTCCTCCAGCACATGGCTGCTGTTGACTTAGGACTCCAGACAAGTGTGTATGAATGGCAGTTTGAGCATTCTGGTATGGAACGTCCTATCATGTAGAAGTGCTAAGGCAGTTGGTCATGACGCCTTCACAGGTCACAGCACCATCTTCCACAGGAGACTGTGGCCGGTATTGATGTGACTATCTTTTGAGAAGATGTTGGCCGACTTCTTAGCATATAGGAGTTGGGGAAAGACTGTGACCAGTGTCCACCTGGAGACATAGGCAGGTGGGGTCCTGGCATGAGTTAACACACGCCGTCCCTTGTCCTCTGTCTCCCGCTTGATGCTTGGGGCTGCTGTGGGTGACATGAGGCACACAGCATTATTGTAGACTCGGCGGAGGCAGAAAGCAGCAGAAACCTCACAGCAAGGTGTGGAAGCTGCCAAAAATCGCAATTCCAGGAGAGTTGACTGGGTCTTAAACTTTCAATGAAATCTGGCCACGGGGGCCAACCCTGCCCTTTGGTAGGCTTTATCACAGACGGAGACCCATGACACATCAGGATATCTACCGTGCTCCCTGGTAATGTCTTCATGTGCGTGCTTTGCTAGGTGGTCTGTGCCAGGTCCCTCCTCCTGCCACGTGAAAGCTATCCCCTGTGGGTGCTGGGAGAGGCCACCGCTTTATGCACATGGCTCTAGGGACAGTTGGACACTGAGTGATCACTGCTGCCCAGGGGCTTGGGCCTGGATTTCACTGGCCTGGAGTGCCAACCACACAGCTCTCTAGATGTAACAGTTAAAGAGAAGAATTGAAAAGTCAGTTGTGTCATCCCACCAGCCAAGTTTCACATGCTCAGTGGCTGTGTGTACCTGGTAGCTGCCATTTTGAACATTGTCATAGGGGACTTCCTGTCATCCAGAAAATTCCGTGGGTCAAGAGAGGAAAATGTGGTTCCAGGTCAGAATCTGCATTTCTAATTCAAAATCATGCGCTACTTTCTCATGGGCATTTGCTTTGTGTCCATGGCAACCAGAAGATGCTTCAGTCTGGAGATGGTTTACTACAGGGCGACCTGGGCCAGATGCTGTGTCCTGGCAACTTCAGGCAGAGGTACAGATGTTGTCCATGCTGAGTCAGCTGGAGCTGCTATAACAGAATAACACAGGTTGGATGGCTTAAATGGCAGGAAGTTTCCTTTCTTACATTTCTTGAAGCTGGATTAGAATCTAACCCAGCTTGGAGACAGCAGCCTTAACCTCGTGTCCTCTGGAGGGGGAGAAGAAGCACAAAAACACGCTTGTAAAGACATTAGTGCCGCTCATACCATGAGTGGGAAGGCGCCACCATGATCCCACTTGGCTCCAGTCACTTCCTTACTCAGATACAGTCACCTTGTCACAGGAATTCAGGGAGATATAGTTCAGAATCTACAAATGAAGAACCGACATTGATCCCACTGATGGTGACGGAGGGGATGGTGGCAGCCCCTAGTCTTGATGGAGGGCGGGAAGCCTTGAGATCTACCAGTGTATTTGGAGTTAGCCAAGCAAAAGAAGGTCAGAAGAGGGTGGAGAGGGGTCATCATCCCAGGAAGTGGGGATAAGCTGGGCGGAGGCGAAACCCAGAGGCAGTATTGTGTCTATGGACAATGGAAGGTTCAGTGGTGGGAAGGTGGCTTCTGGAAGAAGTGGGTGGGAGTCAGATGATAAAAGTCTTTAGGCTGGGGCTGGAGGGATGGCCTAGCGGTTAAGAGCTCTGACCGCTCTTGCAGAGGACCTGGGTTTGATCCCCAGCGCCCACATGGCAGCCGAGAACCATCTGAAACTCCAATTCCAGGAGAACTCCAGTTCCACGGGAATCCGACACCCTCTTCTGACCTCCACGGCATTGCACGACACGGGTGCACAAACCTGCATGCAGACAGTGCATTCATACACATACAGAAATAAATAAAATAAAAAAAAAGTCTTTAGGCATTCCGTGCATGAGGGCCCGAGTTCCATCTCCAGAACCCATGTAAAAAAGCCAGGCATAACGGCACTGGGAGGCAGAGGCAGGAGAAGCTTAGCAGAATCCCCAGCTCCAGATAAGAACCAGAGGCCTTCATTTCAGAAGCCAAAGCAGGGGCCAGGTGTAGTGGCACACACCTTTAATCCTAGCACTCGGGAGGCAGCGGCTGGTGGATCTCTGTGAGTGTGAGGACAGCCACATGGTGAGTTCCACTCCAGTCAGGGCCACATAGTAAGAGATACTGTTGGGGCTGGAGAGATGGCCTAGCGGTTAAGAGTGCCGACCGCTCTTACAGAGGACCCGGGTTCAATCCCCAGCACCCACATGGCAGCCGAGAACCATCTGAAACTCCAATTCCAGGAGAACTCCAGTTCCAGGGGAATCCGACACCCTCTTCTGACCTCCGCGGCATTGCACGACACAGGTGCACAAACCTGCATGCAGACAGTACATTGATACACATACAGAAATAAATAAATGCTGGGCATGGTGGCACTCGCCTTTGATCCTAGCACTTGGAAGGCAGAGGCACGCGGATCTCTGTGAGTTTGAGGCCAGCCTGGTCTACAGAGTGAGTTCCAGGACAGCCAGAGCTACAGGGAGACCCTGTCTCAAAAAGACCAAAAAAAAAAAAAAAGAGATACTGTCTCAACACCCCCACCTCAAAAAAACCCACCCAATAACAACAAGAAATGGAATCCACTGAGGAGAGACCTAGGGTTCACTTCTGGGCTCTGTGTGGGCATGCATAGCTGCACATACACATGCACTTCCATGCAGACATGAGCATATGCACACACACAACACATGCATACACACACACACACACACACACACACACACACACACAACACAGAGTCTTAGGTGATGCAGCTAAGCTTTCTCAAAAGGTCTGGAGGTTTGTAAGGTGCAGGTGGCCTCAGCCAGGTTAGTGGCAGTGGAGACGAGAAGTGGGTGGGTCTCTGGGATCAGGAGACAGAGTGGGGAGGTGGGATTGCTGGACACCTGGGCAGGGCATGAGGTGAGTGCTCTGGCTCTGCATTGAGCATTTCAAATGCCCTCTCTCTGTCTTCCATGGAGCCCCAAGATTCGGGGAGGAGATGACTTCTCCCTGCCTCTTTATTCATTTTCCAAAGGAGCTTGCTTTGACAGGTGGTAAAGGACAGGAGCCAGGAGAGAGGGTTTGGGTCTTTTGTGGGTCTTTTCCATGCCACAGGAAAGCAAGCTCAGGGCCAACCTGTGAGCCTTGTTGTGTGCTACTCAGGGTTCAACTTAACATCCCATAAAGCATACCCATATTAAGTATAGTTTGAGTTTGCTACATGGAAGCATCTGCCTACCTCTGGTTCCCAAGTACTGGGATTAAAGGCATGTGCCACTACAACCTAGTTGACATACTTTTTTTACATGTAAATTAGAACTACTTATTCTGGATCAGATACTATATTAATATCTCTCTCTGGATCTAAAATTGTATTAATACCTCTGTCTGTCTCTCTGTCTCTCTTTCTGTCTCTGTTTCTCTGTCTCTCCCCCCACCCTCTCTGACACAGTAGCTTAGGCTGGCCTCAAAACTTGTGGTAGTCTGTCTTAGCTTTCTGGGTATTGAGATTACAGGCACATACCACTCGGCCTGTGAGGTTAGGGGTAGAACTCCGGGCTTTGTGCATGCTGGGCCAGCACGCCACCAGCTGAGCTATATCTCTAGCCCATGTTTTATTATTATTACTCTCTTAAACAACACTCATCCAAGGTGGGCATAGCCCCTTTTATGAAGTAGAAAAGTAGACAGAAACAGGAGAGGCTGTAGAAGTAATGGGCGTGGCACCCCCAAGCCATCAGAGGCTGGAAGAATGTCTTGTATTGTTTCTGAACAGTGACCCTTCCCTCCTGGATCCCCAGATCTCTGGCCTTTTGTGGTGAGTGCTGCCACACGCAGAGCTCAGGAGCCCCTCTGCCCACTCCTGACCCTTCAACCTCTTCTCCTTTTTCTCGGTTCCTGCAAGCCATTCCCATGACACACAGCAGAGTTCCCACATTTTTAAAATTCCCCTCCCTGTGGTTTTCCTGTCCAGGGGGTCTGTTGGGGCCAGCTTCAGGAATTTTCTCTGACTGTGCTGACCAGGCTCATGCTTGCATTTTGGCTGCCAGCCTTCCAGCCTTCTGGTGTGCATAAATTTTGGGTGGTCGTGATAAGAACACAGGGGACATTCACTGTTCAAAACGTGTGTGTTATGCGATGAATCGCGTTGGGGCCCGCTGTCATTAGCTTCTAGTATGGGCAACAATTAGCCCAAAACATTGCTGCAGAAGTGGCTGAAGTTGTCTTTTCCATCCCCTCAAAGCTGGGAGAAAGACTGATCTGGAAAGATAGGTGATAATTTGTATCATATTCTGAAAATTAAGAAATTTATTATTTTTATTATTTGTCTGACAGCTCAAGTATTGGTTAAAGATCCTGGCAATGAAGCTGTAGTGGTTAAGAGCACTGGCTGTTCTTGCAGAGGACCCAAGTTCTATTCCCAGCACCTACATGGTAGCTAACAACCATCTGTAACTCTGGTTCCTGGGGATCTGACACCCTCTTCTGGCTTCTGTGGTTATCACGTGCATGTGGTGAACTTACGTATGTGCAGTCAAAATGTATAAAGTAAATAAGTAAGTAAATAAATAAATAAATATCCTGGCACGTTAGGCCCTTATGATTTCAGGGGCCATGAAAGGAGGCGATGGTAGAATAACACTTGGAACCAGCTGTTACCTCAAAGTGGTGGTCTTCAACCCGGAGAACCGTCTGGAGACCATTGAACTCCTGATCCCCAGATAGCAGCCTAGGGGGTCTCTGACTCTGGGTATGGGGCAAGACCTGAAAATGTGGATCTGCAGCAAGTTTCCAGGCATGACTGACTGAGGTTAGTGGCCGAGGACCACGGTTTGCAGCTTGTACATGTCCTTTACCTGCAAGGAGATGGTGCCAATAGCAGTACTGGTAGGAATGTTTTAGTATGGAGTGCTTTCAGTAGGAACATGTCTCCTAAGACATTCATTGGCACATACTTTATTTAATCTGAGTGGCTTGTAATAGATGGGAGAAGATAAGCCAATACAGTTTTTTTTTCCTTTTATGTGCATTTATTTTATGCTCAATTTGTTCCCTTGCTATAAGTTTTTGTTTCTTCAGTTTCTTCTGGGATGTCTTTTTCTTCTGTGCAACCTCCTCTTTGGACTTAGGAACAATTTGTTCCTTTTCAGTGAGGATCGTTTCAGTATGGCATGGGGAGCTCATGTATGGATTAATACGACCATGAGCTCTGTAAGTTCTGCGGTGCATCTTGGGTGATTTGTTCACCTGGATATGCTCAATGACTAGGGAGTCTACATCTAAACCCTTAACTTCAGCATTTCTGTCTGCATTTTTAAGCATGTACAGCAAAATTCACTCTTTTTCAACCTTGTGTCCAGCCCCACTGTTTGGCCTGGGCACATCTACCAGCTCCACCATTGTACCTCAGGAATGGCACACACTGCTTCTTTAAAGTGACATCTTTCGGGCTGGAGAGATGGCCTAGCGGTTAAGAGCACTGACTGCTCTCGCAGAGGACCTGGGTTCGATCCCCAGTACCCACATGGCGGCTGAGAACCATCTGTAACTCCAATTCCAGGAGAACTCCAGTTCCTGGGGAATCCAACACCCTCTTCTGACCTTCGCGGCAATGCACGACACGGGTGCACAAACCTACATGCAGACAGTACATTCATACACATAAATAAATAAATAAATAAATAAATAAATAAATAAATAAAATTAAAAAAAATTTAAAGTGACATCTTTCAGATACTTGGTGGCTTTTTGGATATGCATACCCTTGATGACCTGGGCAGTTTCACGGGCGTTCTTAAAGTGAACATGAAGATTTGAACCCCTTGATTTGCATGATTTTGTAGGGTTTTCAGAATCAAGAGAATAGTGAACCATTTTTGCAGGTTACCTTAGGCCGCTTATAGGAAGAGCGCCAATATAGTTTTTAAAAAATTTAATGACATTTATGTGTGTGTTCACAAGGACAACTTGTAGGAGCTGGTTCTTTCCTTCTACTACATGGGTCTTGGAATTCAAACTCAGATCTTCCTGCCTGGCGGCAATCACCCATACTCATTGAGCCATATTCATGGCCCCTATATAGTTTTTTGTTTGTTGTTTTTTTGTTTTGAGACAAGGTCTATTATATAGCCTTGGCTGGCCTAGAACTCACTATGTAGACCAGGCTGGCCTTGAGCTCACGGAGGCCTTCCTGCCCCTGCCTCTATGCACTGGGATTAAAGGTATGTACCACCACACCTGAGCTAATACAATTGTTTTTAACTTTGCTTTCAAACTTCCCTTGCCCCTGCTGTGTGCCAGACCCACTCAGTTCCCCTGGGAAGGGCCCAGGCCTTCAGGCTGTTTGAACCTCAGGGGGTTGCAGCCGAGACTGGGATCCAGCAGGAGAGCCTGTGTTGCCGTATATTGGCCACTTTGCTTTCCTCCATAGAGTCTAGAGCAGCATTCTGCTGTTGCCTCTGTTCTGAACATGTGACATGTGTGACACAGGCCAGGGTGCCCTGGTCGGTGGCTCACCAACCATGCAGAAGATGGTGAAAGTTCACCGCACATGCAGAAGGGCTCCCCTCAGGGCTGGGTTTTCAGGAAGGCCTCCAGATAGAGGACAGTTTTCTTGGAGTTGAAGAGAGAGGACCTAGAGGTGTTGGGTCTTGAGGTGGTGGACAGGGAAGGCTCCATGCTGGGAAGCAGGCATGTGTAAACTGGTGTGAAGACTGTTCTGGTTTCTGTCCCTGCGGTGGCAACTGGGAAAGGAGGGTGTAGATGGAGAGGGGTGCTGGCTGACCTTGTGGGTGGCCATTGAAGGTCCTAAGGTACCTGGGGAGGTGAGGTGTGCACCGGGGACAACTGGGTTTCTTCACATTAGCTGAGATGGATCCCAGCGGTTCTCCAGATGTGGTTCCTGCATCAGCATCTGAGACCTGGTAGCAATGCAGAATCTTACCCCCACTCCAGACCTGATGAACCCCAAACCAGTCTGTGTGAGAAGCCCAGCAGGTGCTTCTGATGTTTGTAAGGTTTGAGAACTGGACTAGGGGTTCTCCCAAGCCCTGTGGAGGAGGACAGTGAGGAACCCAGGAGGGAAGGGTGAATCTAGCACATACGCCCCCAGGAGGAGGGAAATAAGTCTTTGCAAGGAGGCCTCGGGATTTACCTGAAGACGACAGTGTGGAGTAGTGAGGAGCAGTTTCCCACTGACCGCGGGCCTTGTAGCAAGCCTATGTGCGGCCTGTTCTTGGCTTGGGATCCATGAGGGGAGTAAATATCTTACTTCACCCTCAGCCAGAGCAAGAGGTCAGAGCTCAGGGCTCTGCCCAGCGTGCACAGCCTCCTGCCCAGTCACACCCGGACACCCAGACAGACCTGTTTCTAATCCTATTGCTTTCACACTTAGAATGAACTGACTACTCCAGAGGCAGACCTGTGGGCCGTGGTTGGTGAAGCTAGCCTTTGGCTGTTTTCCAGAAGCTTTGCCTTGCTGGGTCTCCACCAACCCTCTTCTTTCCACCTCCAGCTACCCACTGCTTCCTTACTTCCTGCCAGGCTGACCAAGTGCCACAGAAACGGCACGGGGTCCACAGTTAGCTAAGTGTTAATCGACTGGGTATGTCTTTGATTATCAGGGTGGCTGGGGTTAACAGACCTCGCAGAGGTACAGCGACGCCCCCACCCCAGCCCCCTGCTGGAAGCACCAGGAGGGCTTATTTGCACTGGTGAAGGGGGTTTCACTGTGGGACTCCTTGAGTGAGAGTCTGGAGGACCCTGAAGTGTTTGTTTTGCCATCCTTTAATGAGGCATTTATTACCTCTCTCTAAATATGATACTTGCATCTCTTCAAAGGGAACAAATGTCTGTGACATTTGCCACTCTTTAGCAGAACTGAGCAGTAAGTAACCTGTCCTGACAGCATGCTTTTGTAGCCAAAAACAAACCTTTAAGCAAAATGTCAGCAGATAGAAGGAAGGCTGGAGCATCCTTTGAGAGGCAGCCCCACATCTAAGCCAGGGCTTTGCTTTTTACATCGCCTAGACCTAGAAATGGTTCTCCTGTTACAGCACTTAATGGCTCCTCTGCCCTTTAGCCTTCCTGTGCTTTCCTGCATATCACTCATGGTGATAAGAGCCACAGGCCCAGGTGACAGATGATGATGATGATGATTGTGTTAGCAGCAATAAGAGCCAAGTTACCATACACTCTGCTTAATGTGGGTTAACTCTCCTGATGAGGCTCAGCGAAGTTACCCAGCAGGCCCTGGGATTTGCTCATAAGTGATGTGGGTAGAATCAAAGCTCTCCCAGGTACAGCTTTGAGGTTCAGGGAGAGCTCATCAAAGACCCCATTGGGAGAGCCCTTCTTTGTAATACCCTACTGTGTGGAGCTGCTGTATCTTTGGCAAACCTGTGTGCTTCACAACACAGCCTCACAAGTGTAGTCCTTGTTGTCGTAGAAAGATTTTCTTAGCTTAGCTTGGTGGGAGAGGCTTAGTCTCCTCATGAACCCAATATGTGAAGAGGTCTTCTGCCTCCACATGATCTGTGCACCTTGCTGTCACCCCGTGTCTTTGAGGGTTTGAGGCCACTTTAATGGTCACATGCCCATCACCTATAGGAGACTACTTTTCTTTGTGTGCGCATGTATATGTGAGGGGTGGAGGACAGAGGACAGCGTCAGGTGGTGGTCCTCAGGGACTGTCCACTTTCTCTTTTTGAGACAGGGTCTCTCACTGGCCTGGAACTCACCAAGTACCCTAGGCTGACTGACCAGTGAGCCCAGGGATCCACCCTCCCGTCTCCACCTGCCAGCACTGGGATCACAAGCATGTGGCACCATGGACCACTTTTGGAGACTTTTTCTTCTGTACTGAGATCACGAATGTTAATTAAGAACCTTCTGGAATACAGCTCTGGTTTCCTTTTGCTGCTTATTTTAAGTAGCACTGGGTTTGACCTTTATTTCCGATTTAGAAGGCCAAACATGAACTTGGGCATAGTGAACGGCTGCCACTTAGTGCCAGCTCTGTAAACATGCCCAACTCAGAGTCGAATGTACATTCCTCCTTTGCTGAATACAGTATGCACAGGAGTTCAGAAAGACATTTCTTTTCCTTAGAAATTTGCTCTGTGGTCCATCGATTTCTGTGAAACCATCTGTTCCCCTCACTGCAGTTTCTGGACTGCTTGATTAAATAGTTTTTCCGACCTACTTTTGGCTTCTGTTTCCTTTCAGTGTTTATTAATAACGGGCTAGGCCATGTTCTCATGGAGAGTGTGCACATGTATGTGTATATTTATTTGCAATAGGTGCTGAGAAGTTGTTTAATTTCCTACCTGGTTTTTGTTTCTGGTTTTGATAATTGCTAAAGATTGTTTTTGTTTTGTTTGGCTATTGTTTTTTGGATTTTTTTTTTTAGACAGGGTCTCCCTGAAGCCCCAGCTGGCCAGGAACTCCCTGTGTAGACTCTTTAGGAGATTCCCCTCTCTCTGTCTCCCTGGTACTGGGACTCAAGTGCTGGGATTAAAAACATGTGTGACCATGCCCAGCTGTTGTTTTTTGTCAAGGAAGTCAGTGACGTGAGGCCTGAGTGGAGGTCCAGGTTGGGAGGTGTGTTAGAACCAACCCTGTTTTGTAACTAAGTCTACAAAGCGTGCTTCTCATAAGGAAATACGTTCTA
The DNA here is from genome assembly GCA_009823505.1 of Rhizomys pruinosus. Classification (NCBI taxonomy): domain Eukaryota; kingdom Metazoa; phylum Chordata; class Mammalia; order Rodentia; family Spalacidae; genus Rhizomys; species Rhizomys pruinosus. Next base: position 2,612,358 of record VZQC01005317.1, on the reverse strand, counting down.
ATAAAACACATCTCACAGAAGATAAATGTGCTCACAGTTTTCAGGGAGTTCAGGAAACGGTTGAGAGGATGTGCGGGACATGGCGTGAAGCCTTTTGGAACAAAGCTCCCGTGTGCATCATCTGTGCGGTGGCTTTTGATGTTGCTCTTAGTACTAACAATGTTGTTCCATGCTCACTAATGGGGGGTGATAAGATGAGATTTAAGGGAAGTAGAGCATTCATGGCAATCCTTCCTTAATAAAAACTCTTCACACTCTGTTCCAAGCTACACTAAATCCAGTTTGAGAAACAACACTCAAGTCTCGTGTGCAAATGGACTTGTGTGTGTGTGTGTGTGTGTGTGTGTGTGTGTGAATTAAGGCTACCTTCAGTAAAATGAAATTCCTTGGTGATGACTGTTATCTGTCAAAGCAAAACCAAATTATTACTAGTTTTTATACAGGGATTCATAAAATTAGCCATGGGAGAGAGATAATAATTTTTAGCTAATTTGATTAAAGTGGAACAGAAAACAAGTTAATGTTTTGTGGACCCCAGTAATTGTTATCAATATAACTTCAAAGGGCTTATCTCAAGAGGCTTTACCAGTTTCACTAGGATCCAGTATAATGTTTATTACTGTATATTTATTATGCAAAATAATGGGTCTGGTGGTGACAGAAATTTCTGTGTGGGTCCTTCTACTGTCTTCATCCCCTGTTCCAGTATCAGCTTAGCATTTGACCAGATCTCTTTGAGTCTTGATTTCTGGAAGAAAGTAGACCAGTTGGAATTTTATCTCTGAAATATTTTCTTTTTTTTTTTTTTATTATCCACCATGATCAAGTCAGTTTTATTAAGGAGATGCAAGGGTGGTTCAATTTACATAAGCCAATAAATGTTATAAATCATGAAATTTAACTAAAATACGAGTTACTGAATGGTAAATTTGCACCAAACATGAACAATTGGGACCATCATTCTCCAACTTGGACCACCTACAACCTGTCCTGGAGTATACCTACCACGATCACATCAGTGCTCATGATATAACTCTTAATTGCACAGTAGGGGGAAGGCTTGGAGTAGACCAGAGGAAAGGTTCTTGTTGTATATGTACATTGTACACTATTACCGTCCATATCCAGTAAAGTGACTTTCTATGGAAAAAAAAAAGCAGGGCTTGCACCTCTAGTATCTGACAAAATAGACTTCAAAGTAAAACTCATCAGAAAAAAATCACATGGTCAGCTCAAAAGATGCAGAGAAGGTCATCGACAGAAATGCTATGTGCAATTCCCCTAAAAGGAATTGGACTGCAGGGAACACACCTTAACATAAAGCTATGTACACTAAACACATGGCCAAAATCATTCTAAATAGAGAAAAACTGGGAGCATTCTGATTAAAATCAGGAACCAGAAAAGGCTGTCCACTCTCTCCACTCCTTTACAGATAATGCTTGAAACTTGCTAGAGTAATAAGACAAGGGAAGGAAATTAAAGGAATACTAATTGAAAAAGAAGAGGTAAATTATCCCTATTTGCAGATGATGGAAATACCTAAGAGATGCTATAAATTCCACCAGAAAACTCCACTTTCAGCAAAGTGGTAGGTCATAAAATAAATCTACAATTATCAGTAGCCTCTTTATATACCAATAACAAGCATTCAGAGAAAGTACAGGGAAACTCTCCAATTCACAATAGCTGCAAAAAATATCCAGTAATAAACCCGATCAAAGGCATTAAAAATCCACAATGAAAAATTTAAATCTATGAAGAAAAAGATTGACAGAAAGACTAGAGGATGGAAGGACCTCCTAAGCTCATGGATTGGAAACACTAATATTGTGAAAATGACCATCCTATCAAACCCAATATACAGATTCAATGCAATTCCTATTAAAAACACCCATGACATTTGTGGTGGTTTGAATGAGAGTGTCCCCCATAGGCTTTAAGTATTCAGACATTTCAATGCTGCATGGAAGATACCTGCTATTGGTTTATAGGCAAGATCTCCTGATAAGTATAATGACTGACATAGGCAAGGCAGGCTTCCTGTCCTTACCGGCGTCTCAACTCTCCCTTTATTCTGTGGAAGGAGCAGGCTTTTTATGGGCCTTTTGTTTTGTTTTCTGAGAAGGGGCTTTAAAAAAAGAAACAGCCTTTTTTTTTTTTTTTTTTTCGGTCTTTTTGAGACAGGATCTCCCTGTAACTTGGGCTGTCCTGAAACTTGCTATGTAGACCAGGCTGGCCTTGAACTCACAAAGATCCACCTGCCTCTGCCTCCCAAGTGCTAGGATTAAAGGCGTGCACCACCACACCCGGCAAGAAACGGCTTTTAAATTTATGTTATTTATTTAATTTGTGATGTGTGGCATAGCACATGTGTGGAGGTTAGAGGACAACTTATAGGAATCTGTTCTCTCCTTCTACCATGTGGATCCCGGGGATTGAACTCAGGTCACCAGGCTTGGGACCTAGCTCCTTTACCTGCTGAGCCATCTTGCCGGCCCTAAGAAACCTTAATCTTCCAAGTAACTGTTAGAAACCAGTGTTCCAGAAAGGCAAACTCACTGATGTTTTCCCTTCCTGAGAGGAGTGTTAAGTACCAGACAGAACTTGGGCTTGGGAGACAAAGTAACTGAGGAAACAAAGTAACTTTAAAGTCACCTTTTGTGCTTACTATTGTGCAATCTTTTGGGTGCCCATTAAAATGTCCCCACAATGCCTCCCCTTGGGTAATCCCTTCTTCTGGGGTATAGGTAGGACCCAGTGACCTCCTTGTCCTGAATAGGATACAGCAAGAGCAGTGGTTGCCATCTCTGAGATTTGGTTATAAAACAAAAAAGACCGTGATTGGCATCTTGAGCTCTCAAACTCTCCTGAGGGAAGCCAGCTGCCACGTTGTAAGCTATCCTATAGAGAGATTGGTGCTGTGACAACCTGAGGGAGGCCACCTGATACCAGCCAGTGAGGCAAGGGGCCCTGAGTCTAACAGTCTGGGAGGACTGTTCATGAACTTGGAAGTGGATCCTTCCTGGTGGAGCCTTGAGGTACCTTCAGCCCTGGACACTACTTGAGGGAGCCTCCTGAGGAAGTGAGCCTGAGGCCCCCTGCTAGGCCACAGCTGGGCTCCTGACCAGCCAAAACAGGCTCTTCGTAGCTTTGTAATTCCTTATATATCCCCCCCATATTAACACAAACCACCTAATTAAACAAAGTATCTCCCCCTCAGAGCAGGCTGCCTGTGGAGTGTGAGAACACAGGTTCTTGGGCCAAAACCACCTGACTTCAAAATTCTGGGTCTGCCACTTACTAGCTGATGATTTGGGGAGAGTCATTTAACTTCTCGTGCCTCCATTTCCTCATATGTGAGTGGGAAATAGTTTTCAGCTTCCAGCCTCTGCATTTCAGGAACATTAGTTAGAAAGGGGAGGACGTGGTTTCTAACTGGCACAGTCCACACTCTAGGCTGCAGTGAAGATAAAGAAAGGGCAACGTTAGCATCCTTCCAGAACTCTCTGGAGTCTCCTCAACACTCAGGTCAGGTGCGTTCATCTGGCTAAGGGCAGCTGGAGGGGCAGCTGTGAGCCCTTAGCTCTAACACACAGTGGCTGGGGGATGGCTGCCCAGGTTCTTAAAGGCCAGTAACAAGTGATCTCCACGCTGGTGTCTGCTAGCCTGAGTACGAAATCCCTGTGTGTATTTTTCCATCCTTTTCTTCGTCATTTCTCCATCATGCTGGAGACACATACTCATCCCATCTGTAATTTCATGCTGGGGCCTGGGGAGCAGAGCTCATCTCTTCTCCAGACTAAATTATATGTTTAAGAAAAGCCTTTTGCTTGGCTCACCACTTTCATCAGCCTGGTTCTAAGTGGTTAGGCCTGGTTTCTAGCCGGAGGAGTCATGACTTGTGACATTTCAACTTATATAAACATATTGACAAAATGCAAATTCCCTGCCTCTGGTTAATCTTTGATTCCTTTCTTTTCTCTTCCTATTTCCTTCCCTTTTCATTCCTTCCTCATCCCTTCCTTTCCTCTTTCCCTTCCTCTTCCTTCCCCCGTCCTTTCTCTTTTTCTCTTTCCCTTTCCTTTCTTCCCTTCCCCTCCCCTCAGTTCTTCTGTTCAGTTTTCCTGTCTTATTAGAAGTAACAGACACACACAGACACACAGACACACACACACAGACACACAGACACACGCACACACACACACATACACACACATACACACATACACACACACACACACAGGCGCGCTAGTGCTCGACAGTAGGCCCCTCCTTTTCTGACTGCTTGTGCCTTGCTGTCTTCACTTCATCTGCTCTCCAACAGGAAAATAAAATTGCATTCGATTGACACACTGTCCTGCTGGGAGCCAAGCTGTATTAAGCTGTTCCCATGTATTCCTTGTTGTGATGAAATGGTCAGAAATCTCCAGCAAACCTTGAATGAGATAGGTGCTGGTGATTCATCCTGTACCAGTGAGGAATGTAATAATTTACTCATTTTTCCCTATTAAAGCAATGCCACATGCTTTGAGGCAGCTGACACTGCATGAGCACGAGTGTGCCTTAATGGAGACGCCATTAATAATTCACCTTAATAGTGTAATAGTTGCCATTTTTGTGACCAAAAATCTGTTTCAACCCTTGCTTTATGGATGAAAAGTAGGATCAATTAATATTGAGTGATGACAGCCTCCCTGCCGAGAGAAAATGGGAAATCTTGGTGTCGTCATCCGCCTTGTGACTAAGAAATAGCTTTTCTTAATTGTATGGAACAGAGAAACCCGGGGGGATGTAATTCATTTCTCTCCAGCTTGTGATGCAAATTGGAAGTAAAGAAAAATAACCACATGCCAGAGCAGAATGTGGACTCTCTGGGCAGCCAAGGCTGACTGGAGGATCGCTTCCCTGAGGTGGGGTAGCCTTTGACAGTGGCCCTGCCCTACGCACAGGTGTGCCACATGCTCCCAGAGTGCCCCTCTGGAATGCTGTCCTCCCGGAGAGCTCTGTCTGGCTTCCACGTCTTCCCTGCCCATCCTCTGTCCTCTCTCTGCACGCAGCCACCCTTTCAGAGCTTCCCTCTCACCCCTCCTCACAGCTCACCACACATGCTTAGCCTCCACTGCTTCGTTTCCTCCGTGGAACCTTTCATCTGTAGTCTTTCAGTTTTACCCTCCTGCTGTTATTTTTATATAAATTTCAGGAGTTCTTAGAGCCTATGTTGAGGCTGTTTGTTGAGTGACTGAGTGAGTGAATGATGAATGTAAAACATCTATAATGCAGAATAATTTTTAGTCTTATGCGTAAGCCTCAACATTTCCTGAGGAATCACTGAAGTCTATCAGGTGGCATGGTCTGAGTTCATGCTCTGAACGTTATCCTTATGTGTTTGTGTCAGTGCCCGGAGGTCTCAAATGGAAATCATGTTGCAGGTGGCAGCTTTGGACTAGACTTTCAGTCTGCACTCCCAGAGAACCTGGCAGTGCCCAGTACAGAGCAGCTTTTCCCCTGCTGCGCTCACGAAACCTGGAGGACGGAGCCACTTCTGTCTCGTTAAGTTTCCTATCCTTAGCACCTACAACACCGAGTTGCTAGAAGAGGCTGGTTCTAGAGGGCCAACAGATCCTGTCATCATCACCAAGATGAACTTTTGGAGAGAGACCAGGGACCCCATCTCCTGTCTCATCCTCTCTATTGGAAGAGCTTTGGGGCTCAGCTGGCAAAGGAAGGGTGCGAGTGGTATGCCCTCGCCCACCTACACATCCGACCTGGGAGGGATACTTAGAGCTGGAGACAGCACCTACTGACTCATTTGGCCCACCTCAGATGAGCATTCTCCACACTTCCTGCTGCGTTTCGGTAACTTGACTTAACAAAACGACCTTTCTGCCAGAAAAGATGCTTCTAGCACTCTCAGTACTTGAAAAGATACAAAATCCGGGCTGGAGAGATGGCCTAGCAGTTAAGAGCACCGACTGCTCTTGCAGAGGACCCGGGTTTGATCCCCAGCACCCACATGGCAGCCGAGAACCGACTGAAACTCCAATTCCAGGAGAACTCCAGTTCCAGAGGAATCCGACACCCTCTTCTGACCTCCGTGACATTGCACGACATGGGTGCACAAACCTGCATGCAGACAGTACATTCATAGACATACAGAAATAAATAAAAATTAAAAAAAATTAAAAAAAAAAAGAAAAGATACAAAATCCCAGCCAGCATGATGTCCGTCCCTGGGTGGCCTGGATTGTCGTCCTGGCCCAGTCTGAAGGATGCAGTTTTCAGACGGGGTTGATGGATGAGAGGACCTTGCTCAGAGATGGAAAGCGTGGCCGCTGGGCCTCGCCCTCGCTCCCGGCCCACGCGGCCTCACTGCCTTTCGTCTTTCTTTGTTTCCCATTGATGATTACTTTTAGACGTAGAAGGAATAAAGTGACACTCAGGTGACTCTTGGGGCAGCCACACCCTTCCCTGTCCCCTACCTATGGTGGAAATCCACTTGCCACTTAGACATTGGGATTATCTTCTGCTCCCAACCAGTGTGGCTGGGCACCACTGTCTTTGCTTTTTGTTTCTGTGGCATTTATCATAGAGCATGGCCATGGGGCAGTCTCAGTCTCTTGGGCCCTAAAGCTGCTGCTGTGTCTGGGACACCCTCCCCATATACACATGTGTACATGTACGCACATATAAACATGTACACACATGGACATACAGACATGTACATACTCATAAACATTCACATGCACACATATATACACATATGTACAGAAACATACACACAGACACACACATATATATATACACATGCATACGCGCACACACGACATGACATAGCACAACAGACCAATGTCCCCAAACCTGTGGGGTCAAGAAACAAAATCCTGAGGTTGCCCGTGTTAGGAGGGAGGAGCCAATCTCCAGACCCCACACGCTGACTGTACACTCAGCTGTGGAGGAGGACTGACTTGGCGTATGTTCCTGTCCCGAACATGTGCACTCCACCATGTGGGGATGTGGCCCCACAGCTGGCCTCCCGGCAATGCTGAATTAATACATGGTACTTTGGTAAACAACAACAAAAATAAACATGAAGAGTTTTGCAAACACAGCAGCGGCTAAGGAACTTTTCCATTTGACGCTGCACTGGTGAAGCGGTGTTTAAAACACAGTGGGGGGAAGCCTATTATTATTTCTTTACTTCCACTTAAATGGTTTAAATTGGCCATCAGATGCCCATGGCTGTTCAGCCCCTTTTCCCAGCATCACTGGTCACCAGAGGCTCGGCTGGATTCCTGGGGGCTTGCTTGCTGGCATCCTTATCATAGGCCAAGGGTCAGCCTATGTCTTTCTTGCTGGAGAAAGACAAGAAGGCGGCTTGACTTAATTAATCAGCAATTTATCAGTCTTATCACCCCGTGTATCAGGGTAGAGCTGGCAGAGTGACTAAAAGCATGCTGGCTTGGTGTGGCACGGGCCTGGCGGGAGTGCCCTTCTTCCTCATTCACTCTGTGACCTTACGTAAGTTGGTCCCTCTGCTTCTTATTGGTAAAATTCCTGCTGCTGCCACCATTGAACAGGTCAGCTGTTCAGGGCCTAGATTAGGCCTGAGATCATTCTCAGTAAATGGTAGCTGCTTTTATTACCCTAAATCCAGAGGAGCTCAACTGTGAGAATGGAATTTCCTGCCCGTGATAGAGATGATCGAGATGGTCCCCTGGACCTGTGCTCCTTCTTCTGGAAGATGGTGTTTGTCTTCTGCCCTTGCTGGGGCACTGTCCATTTTTAGGATAAAGCCGTATGTTATTTTGGGTGGCTGCCACTATAACAGGGCAGTGTGGAGTGTGGTACTACTGCAGAACTACCAGGGAGACAGGCATTAGCAGAACAGAAGTCAGTGTTCACCAAACAAGAGGGGCCTAGAGGTGAAGGCCAGGGGTTGGATAGAGAAAAGCAGGGTGGCTTGGGGAGAGGCTCGCTGTCTTGAGGGGGAAGCTGTGGGGTACTTAGATTTATAAAGTGTGCTCAGGAATCCAGAACGCTGTGCTGCTCCCTATTTAGACATCTGCCAATAAGAAACTGAATCTTACTGTGTTTATCAGTGGATGCAATGAGACGATGATCAGTTCTGGATGTCTGGCTCTGGACAGCATTCCCAGGGGCCTCGTATCATGGAGTCTGGCCAAATTTGGGGGTGGAGGCAGTGTGCTATGGCCTACAGTGTGGAATTGTGCTAAAGAAAGCATCAGAGATGGCAGTCTGAGGTTCTCATTTGTGTGTGCGCACGTGTGGGAACGTGTGGGTGCGTGACAGTTGTTCATAGCTACTTCCTCAGGAAACACAAATGGAAAATGGGTGTTGCCAATTAGGATGTTTTATGGATAAGGGTGACTTCCAGGAGAGGAACTTACAAGGTCTTCTCCTACTCCCAAGTCTGATACTGTGCAGATGAAGAATCTGGGGTTATTGGCAGAGAAAGAGCTTGCTGAGGCTGGTCCATCAGCCTATCCCCTGGAAGAATCTAGATTCCTCATGTTGGCCACCTCCTCGGCTTATGACCATTGAGCATGGTGTCAGCCCTCTCGGCTTTCAGGGCTGGCATGACTGTCTGATGAGACCCGACCTTTGTAGATCCTCCTGTGTCGGGACAGAGCTTGCCTATATTTCACAAAGGAAGTCACTTTCTCTGGAGTTGGAAATGTATCTTGCCAAAGTTTCCACACCATAAGCAGGCGGTTGTTCCTTATATTCCAGAGCATTCTAGCTGAATTCTCCTAGGCGTCTCTGGGCCCAGTCCACCCACCATGCACTTGTCAGAAGTTCCTGTCACTGGGGGATTCTCAACTTCCCTCCTCTTCCCTGCCTCAGTTGTTGGAATGGGGTCTTGTTCTGAGCAGTGTTTCAAGGTTTTTGTTTGAGGTCTGGGCAAGAGGCTCCTGGCTTGGCTCTGTATCCACTTAGACGTCTCCGCCGCTTCCTTACATTCAGTGCTTAATTAGAAACTGTATTTCATTCCTTGGGCTCTTTCATCAGTCACAGGGAGGAAGAACTGTGTGGGGAAGGACGTTGCCTCTCTTGGTGGCTTCCCGTCCCAACACCTGGATTTTTTAAAGGCAAAGTTCCTAATTTTATAAACAGTGATACCCCTGCCCTCAGTGTGACTTTCTCTCCTAAAGTTGTCAGGCAGATTTTAAAAGCTTTATTTTGAGTTTAAACTTGTTTAATGCCACATCAGTTGGGAGGGAAAAGAAGACAGGTGAATAGAAGAAGCATGTTCAGGAGGGGCCAGGCACTGGGTGGCAGTGTCCCTAATGGATATCAGAGTAAAACCCTCCTCCTTGAAGTTTATGTATAGAGTTCCGAGGCCCTGTGTGAGTGCTAGTGAAAGCGGTGGGGAAATCGCATCCTGCACACTTCCGGGAGCCATCTTTAGAAGGATGGGGTCAAATACTCATAAAACCTTTCAGATTCAAAGTAGGCTAAAAATTGTAAAATCAAAGATTGGAGTTGGAGCAGGGCATAGTGAGACACAGTTTTAAGCCCAGCACTCAGGAGGCAGAGCCACATGGATCTCTGTGAGATCTAGGCCAACCTGGTCTACATGGTGCGTTCCAGGCCTGCTAGAGCTAGTGGGAGACCCTATCTCAAAAAAGACAAAAAAAAAAAAAAAGACTGGGGTTGGAGAGATGGCTCAGCGATCAAGAGCACTTGCTGCTCTTTCAAAGGACCTGAGTTTGGTTCCCAGCACTCTCGGTGGCTAGCAGCTGTCTTAATTCCCATTCAAAGGACCTGAGTTTGGTTCCCAGCACTCACGGTGGCTAGCAGCTGTCTTAATTCCCATTCAAAGGACCTGAGTTTGGTTCCCAGCACTCACGGTGGCTAGCAGCTGTCTTAATTCCCATTCAAAGGACCTGAGTTTGGTTCCCAGCACTCACGGTGGCTAGCAGCTGTCTTAATTCCCATTCAAAGGACCTGAGTTTGGTTCCCAGCACTCACGGTGGCTAGCAGCTGTCTTAATTCCCATTCAAAGGACCTGAGTTTGGTTCCCAGCACTCACGGTGGCTAGCAGCTGTCTTAATTCCCATTCAAAGGACCTGAGTTTGGTTCCCAGCACTCACGGTGGCTAGCAGCTGTCTTAATTCCCATTCCAGGACATTTGAATCCCTATTCTGGCCCCTGCAGGCTTTGCATTGCATGCATGGGTGCACTTACATGCAGGCTGCACACATAAATGTAAAATATGTGTGTGGTACATGCCTTTAATCCCAGCGCTCAGAGGCAGAGGCAGGCGGATCTCTGAGATCAAGCCCAGTATGGTCTACATAGTGCACTGCAGGCCTGCTGGGGCTTTAGGGAAACCCTACCTCAAAAAACAAAAACAATAAAATTTTAGAAAAATAAAAGATTCTAATTGTGTATTATCATTGCTGTTGTTGTTGTTACTTTACCAAATTTGTGCCATGCCAGAGTTATAATTTTGTTTCTTGCATGTTGTACATACAACACTTTAAGGAACTAAGAACCACCAATTTCCAATGTATTTGATCTGTACTTTGTCATATTTAATCTCAGTTGTCAACTTGATGAGATTTAGAATCACCTAGGAGACAGGCCTCTGGGCATGTGTGTGAGGGTTTATCTTGACTAGGCTGACAGAGGTGGGAAGGCCTGCCCACTGTGCCGGCACCATTCTCTGGGCTGGAGTCCTAGGCTATATAATTAATACAAGCATTTGTCACTTAGTCCCTGATGGATGAGATGTGGCCAGCTGAGATGTGTCTCAAGCTGCTGCTGTGACTTCCACACCATGATGGACTACCAGCTTGAGTGCCAAGCCAAAATAAGCCCTTCGTCCCTCAAGTTGTTTGTGTGGGGTATTTCATCACAAGGGGCATTAACATGAAGGAAGATATGAGTATTTAAAGAATTGATGCTTAAATCCAAGAAATGACTGGGCTGTTTTTGTTACTACTTGTAGTGCCTGGAACATTCTAGGTGTGCACTCTGCCACCAAGCAGCATCCCCTGCCCACTGATTCAACAGGGCAGAATGGATCTGGATGCAGGTTCTACTCCAGTTCTGTTAATGGCTGGCTGGGCAGTGCTGAACAGGTCACTTACTCTGCCTTTACCTCTTTTCCAGTAGTTTCTGTTTGTCCAGCACTTGAGTATGTACCAAGCAGCCACCTAGGCCTGCATGTGAATGGTCATTCTGAATCCTAAGAAACAGGTACAAAGGGGCTGAGTAATTTATCACTAGAACTTGAGCCAGGGGGCACTGAACTTCACAGCGCATGATGGTAAACACTCCGTATGCTGTCCCTTCACAGTGCATAAGTCTGATTCTGCCACATGGCTCATTTTTGCTTTCTAAAACAACTGGAGCTAGACGGTTCAGCACTTAAGAGCACTGGCTGTTCTTGCAGAGGACTGGTGTTCACTTCCCAGCACTCACATGGAGGCTAATAACCATCCATAACTCTAGTTCCAGGGGATCCAACTCCCTCTTCTGACCTCCATGGACATTGCATGACACAGGTGCACTTGCATACATGCAGGCAATATATTCAAACACATAAACATAAATACTTCGAAAATTTGTGTGGGTATGTAGAATTCTCAACTTTGTTTTATTATAGCACCTTGTGTGTTTTTGTGAGTTACTTAAAAACAGTTTTGATCAGAAATTGAGTCCTTAAATATAACTTGTCCCTAGAATGGTGTGCATAGGAAAATGATTTGCACAGGTTCTGGGAATGCATGCAGAAAGTAGAAATCACTGACATTTTCCTCCTGTGAGTGGAGTATATGTGAAACTTTGCACATCACTTTTTGCATACCTGCATATACTTTAGCTTTGGACTACTTCGTGATGCGTACTAGACAGATATGGAGAGTAGTTCAACCATTGCCTTAAAATCATTGTCTGAATACTAACATCGAGGGTAAGTTGTGATGGATCTCCTCTTGAAGAGACAGCCACATTTGTATAATGTTTTGGAATAATTCTGCATTGTACCCTGAACATTGTGATCCTCATGTTGAGGAAATGTGGATTCTGTCAATATTCTTCTGACAACTGCTGATTTTTGTCTTTGCCAAGAAGCAGTCAGACTCCAGCTGCACACTCTGCTTCCCGAGGGGCATCAGAGGCCATGTGCTCCTCAGCTTTGCCCGGGCTGTTTGAGCAGTGCCCTATGTACGTACAGTCCAGGGGTTGGCCAGAGCTTTGGGCAGAGTTTCCACACAGATTTAGGGTTTCCTCTTCTCTGTGTCTCCCTTCTGGACTTCCCCGTTCGTGTTCCCCAAGCTGCAACAACCACAGCTTTGTTCTCCCTCTGTGTCTTGAAGCCAGCTGAACTCTGGGTTTCTATCTGAATTTTTCCTTGGCCTGGTAGCTGTAGAGTCTGGGGCCTGTTCTTAGGCTAAAAGCTATTCTAGCACCTCACCCGTGGTCGACTTCCCTCTAGTGTCTCCTGTCTCAACCTCTCTACTCAGGGCCCTCAGAAAGTTTTTGTTGTTGTTGTTGTTGTGTGTGTATGTGTGTGTGTTTGTTTATTTTTGTCCAGAGTTTATATTTGTATTTGTATCTGCAAGAGAGGTGATCTGATAGGGCCTTTCTCATTCATACATGAGGAAGATCTAGACGGGTAAATATGACCATTGTGTGTGTGTGTGTGTGTGTGTGTGTGTGTGTGTGTCCGTGTGTGTATGGATGCAGATGTGCATTTGCGTCACGTGTGTGCATGTACATGTGGAGGCAAAAAGGTAACCTGGGGTATCCTTCCACAGGTCCTGTCCACCAGTTTTTTGTTTGAGATGGGCTTCACTGGCCTGGAACTTGCCAAGTAGGTTAGGCTTGCTGGCCGGTGAGCCTGCCTATCTTTGCCAGCACTGGAATCACAAATGTACTCCACACCTGGATTTTTTCTTAAATGTTGGTTCTGGTGATCAAATTCAGGTCCTCATTCTTGCATGGCAAACACATTACTGACTGAGCTATTTCCCCAGTCCCTGCCATAGCCATGTTTTTAAGATGGATGAACAAAGGCCCCCAGGAAAGGATCTCAGGTGCTCAAGGCAACACTGTCTGTATTCCTGCTCTCTAGCCTGGCTCCTTCTCGGGCCCAGCTTTATCGCTGTCCATTTGCCATTCCTGTGGGTTGCCGTAGCAGTTTCCAGGACAAATTTCTTTCCTGCTTTTGGGTTGCAGGGAGTGCACCTGAGGCCTCCATTTCAATCCAGAGTAAGTCCTTGAACAACTGTCAGTTCAGGAGGGCAGGTGTGTGCTGTGCTGCCTGGGCTGCTCTAGGCTGCCAGCTCTAGACTCAGAAGACACCTTCTCCTTGCTAACCCCGTGGTTTTGAGTGGTGTGTGGTGTGCTGCCTGGGCTACTCTTGGCTGCCAGCTCTAGCTCAGAAGACATCTGCTCCTTGCTAACCCCGTGGTTTTGAGTGGTGTGTGGTGTGTTGCCTGGGCTGCTCTAGGCTGCCAGCTCTAGCTCAGAAGACACCTGCTCCTTGCTAACTCTGTGGTTTTGAGTGGGCTACTTGACCATTCTGACCGTCCAGGTCTTAGTGTGAAATGAGGCTGCTTAGTGGGAGGGTCTGAAGAGCAAGCCTGCAGGACGTAACGCTGTCAGGAGAATTCTCAGGATGTGTTTGATGGGATTGTCTCTTCTTCCCATGACCTTGACTTTATCTAGTAAAGTTTGAGGACAGAAAAAGAAGAGCGTCAGGTTAGAGGCGGGCAAGTCCTAGCAGGGCTATGGGCGTCCTCCTGTGTCCTCAGACCTGGTGTCGTCTGTCCTCCTTGCCATAGAGCCCCCCCAACTCTGCCTGCTGTGGCACCGCCAGTCCTCACTTCTGTGCCAGGCTTGTTGAAGGCCATTCACCTGCTTTGCAGTGGCTCCTGCGGGTGACTTTCTTGTGTCCATTCCTAACGCCAGTGCCCTGATTTGTCCTGTAGATAAATGTGGCAGTTTTGTGCCTGGCTGCTAATGACAGTTTTTGTGGTGATAGAGCTCAGTAGTAAAGATACAGTCATAGAGGAAATAAAATATAATAGTAATGTTTGTAATAATAGACCCAGCTGGCTGCTGGTGACAGCACATGCTATTGTTAAGTCCTTAAAAACAATAATGATACTATTGGAAAGTACTTAAAATTCTTTTTTATATGTATGAATGTATTGTCTGCCTGTATGTGGGTGCACCCATGATGTGTAGTGCACTCGGAGGTGAGAATGAGGCATTGGATCCCTTGGAACTAGAGTTATGGACAGTTGTCAACCACCATGTAGGTGCTAGGATTCGAACCCAGGCCCTCTGCAAGAGCAGCCAGTGCTCTTAACCACTGTATCATCACTCCAGCTCCTGGAAAGTTAATAATATTAATAACAACAAACTTCAACTCCTGTACTTATATTTTAGGCATTGTTTCTCTCCCATCACTTAATATAAACTCACTTAATCTTCATAGCATTCAGATTACCAATAGAAAGTGGTCATGGCAATCCACTACTGTACTTAGACCCATTTTACAGATGTGTAAACTGCTAGCGAATAGCATAGGCAATATCTAAACCTTGCTCCAGTGGCTATGCCCCTGAGTGCCTTGTTAGACAGTTTTATCTATTTGGCACATACCCAGGCAGGTACCAAGGATCAGGGAACTGTTGTTCTTTTACTTGTTTGGGCCTGAGGTGGATGAGGAACTCAAGGATTGTTAGTGGCCTGTCGCCAAAGGAAACTCCACCTCAGCAGCCTGGTGCCGGATGTGGTTCAGGCAGGCTGAGTGCTGGGGACTGGGGCTTTTTGCCAGCACAGAATGGCTGCAGGCCGCCCTCATGGGTCAGCCACGGGAAGGGGAAGCGTGGGGACCCCTTTGTGGCTTCACCTAATTATGTAGCATTTCTTGTTGCAGATATAAAGATTTAATTGCACCATTGTACTGGGGCATGGGGCCTCTTACAAGTCATCTTTTATGATTGGTGATAATTGGCTCAGCTGGAGTTGGCTCTGTTTGGCTAGTCGAAATTTCCTTTACCACTTTTAATCTAAGATCTGATTTTATCTTAATTTTTTCTGAATAAAGTTTTTCTATTTTTATTTTATTTGTTTAAACTCTGATGCTGGCACATATGTGAGGAAACGCCCTCCCCTCTGATGGCTTATCTCGAGATGGGAAGAACGTCTTTAAGTATTTCAATGCCTTGAAAGAGAACATTCTGCCAAAGAGGAGAGTATACCACACTTGCTCTGTAGGATCTGCTGGTTCACGGGGTGGGGACACATCTGACAGTGCTGGGGTACAGGCAGAAAGCCTCTAAGGGGCACGCCCCCACACTTGTGAGGAACTCAAGACAGAGCTTAGTGCATTAAAGATGAATGACTGTGAGGATTTGGAAAATCCTAAAGATAAGTTTCCAAATGAGAAAGATAGAAAGCCTGTCTCCTGAACGGGAATGAAGTATGAGCCCCATAAATTAAGCCGACAGAATTTCTGGAAAGTGGAAAGTGTGCAGAGGAGTCATCAACCATGGCAAATAAATACACGTTGCCCCAGGACCGTCCCTGTTCCTCCGTCTCCATGTTGATGTTGGTGTTTTGAGTCAGCACTTCTGGGATGCTTGAGTCTTTGAGTCTGGCAGACTTGATTTATGAAGAAAAGACAACAGTAATGAATGGGGAAAGATCTGCTTGAGGAATTAATTTGGGGTGGTCATAAGAGCCAACATGCTTCTCACAGCCTCTTTCCTCCAAGTGTCACATGCCGTGTGGCTGAGTAAGGGACAAACTGACCTCTCTCCCCCTGTGGGTCCCCACCCTCGCCCCTGCTCTGCCTCTCAGAGCCCTTGGCAGTAAGCAGGTGTTCCCTTTGTGGATTGGCTTCTCGTCAGTGCTACTATGACCTCTGTCTTTCAGTGACTCACTTGGAGAGCTTTCCTGTCACCCCCTTAGCGCTGTGTTGCTGAGGCTTAGCCTTGCCCCCCCCCCCATAGAAGCTCAACCTGGGGTGGAAGTGTGTTCCCCACATTGAGGACTGGGAAGGAGATGAGTGTTTCTGGTTGCAAAAGCACAATGTGGTAGGTCTGAGTCAGTGGGAGCATCCCTGCACTGTGCATGTAGCCCTGTGCACGCAGCCCTGTGCATGCAGCCAGGACAGACAAAGTGCGGCTTGTGCCTTAGAAGCTGTGTTCTGGATGGCTGGGTTATTAGCTCCATGGCCTCTGTGTGAGTGAGGCATCGTTGACCTGTCCTTCCCGCCACTTCTAACCCCTCATATCCACTCAGTGCCATTCTCTAAGATCTTTCTACCCTCCTCTTGGCATTTTACCTTACTTAGTGAACCTTAGTGGACCACACTAGTGACCTCCCATCTCGGGCTGTCTCTGCCTATTCTTGATTTCCTCTCACCCGGACTCTTCAGCTAAACACTGCTGCAGTACATTTTTATCAAGGTCAGACTTGACCTTTAATTCTGTCACTTTATTTTCCCCTGCCTGGCCTTTGTGTCCAGGGCCCCAGTCACAGACCCCTTCAGTCTGTGACCTCTCTTTGCGTTCTCTCTCTTTCTTGGAAGTTTGATCATTGTGTCTTGATTTGTGCCAGTGACTACTGCCTAGGAAGAATTTGACACATGCTTCAATCATCTTTTCCTGTGTCACAAGCCACACTGACGTTGGTGGCTTAAAGCAGTGCCTTGCTATGGTTCTGTGGGTTCATGGGCTCAGCAGGGTGGTTCTTCTGCTCCATTTAGTTTTAGTCCAGTTCACTCCTGGGGCCGTGTCAGCTGGGAGATCGGGTAAAAGGTGCAAGCAAGATGCTCATGTCTGGCAGTTGATGCCGAGTGCCGACTGGTGCTCCTCCGGGTGGCCTCTCTGTGAGCCTCGTATCTCATGCCCCAAGCCAGGTCCCAAACACTAAACTTATAAACCGACATGGTTCCAGCCTTAGGTCTGGAAACAATGCAGCATCACTTTTCCCAGATTCTATTGGCCAAGGAAAGTCACAAAGCCAGCCTTGTGTCAACAGATGGGGAATAGCACGCTTCCTGCTGGGAGGAACACACAGGGATCCCTAGAGCTGCAGGCAGCTAATTTTGCTGGCAGACAGCTATATGAACAATACTAGTCAGTGTTGCTACAGAAACAGGTATGCTTCGTACCCCACGCTGGAGGTTTGTCAAATGCTGCCCTGTCTCAGAAGGACTTATGCAAAGGAGGGTAAGGCCCTTTTCTGAGATGTCCTCCACAGAAGCAGATCTGCTAGAGATTAATCTTCCTTCAGTACACCATAGAAGTCTCTATTTCCCTCTCAGTATAGCATTTCTCTGTTGATTAGCAGGGTTGAATGAATTTTTATCTGATTTGTAATCATTTTGTCTGGATATGAGTGTGCTTGCATGTGTATGCAGCATGTGTACAGCCGGCCAGAGGTTGATTTTCAAATATCTTCCTCTGTTGATCTCCACCTAAAGTTTTTGAGACAAGGTCTCTCATTGAACCTGAGCTTCACTGGTTGGCTAGACCAGCCAGCGAGTCTCAGTCCTTTGGTGGCTCCATCGGTCCCTTCCAGAGGTCTGGTTGCAGACACATGCTGCTATACCCAGATTTTTATGTGTGTGCTGAGTATTTGAACTCAGGTCCTCATGAGTATGTGGCAAGCACTTCACACAGTCAACCATCTCCCCAAACCTATACTCACTCCTATTTTAAAAAGTAAATAACTGCTGGGTATGGTGGCACATGCCTTTCATCCTAGCACTCGGGAGGCAGAGGCAGGCGGATCTTTGTGAATTCAAGGCCAGCCTGGTCTACAGAGTGAGTTCCAGGACAGCTGGGGCTACAGGGAGACCCTGTCTCAAAAATACCAAAAAAAGGTAAAGAACTTTTCTTGGGTGCAGTGGTGCATGCCTTTAATCCCAGGACTCGGAAAGCAGAGGCAGGCGGATCTCTGTGAGTTCAAGGCCAGCCTGATCTACATAGTGAGTTCCAGACCAAAATAATAATAATAATAATAATAAATAATATTTTTGTCATTATTGACTGTTTTGCTTATTGAACTTTTAAGGTTTTTTTATATATTGAAGATCTTTAACTCTTTTTCCTCATAAATTTGTGTAATATTTAAGATGCTCTTTATTTTTAAGATTTATTTTTATTTTTTAAATTATGCATGCATGTATCTGTGTGTCTGTAGATTTATATGTGAGTTATGTGCACATGAGTGAAGGTGTCTGCAGAGGCCAGAAGAGGGTGTCATATTACCTGGGGCTAGAGTTAAAGGACTGGTAAGTCACCTGATGTGGGTGCTGGGAACCAAAATCCGGTCCTCTGAAAGAGCAGCCTCTGTGCTCTTAACTTTGTAGTCATCTTTCAAGCCCCTTAAGATATTCTTTTTTTTTTTTTTTTTTTCTTTTTGAGACAGGGTCACCCTGTAGTCCCAGCTGTCCTGGAACTCACTCTGTAGACCAGGCTGGCCTTGAACTCACAAAGATCCGCCTGCCTCTGCCTCCCGAGTGTTAGGATTAAAGGTGTGCGCCACCATGCCCGGCCTTAAGATATTCTTTAAAACATTATTATACTAGTTAGATTTTTGTCTTTACCTTAGTTCTTCAAATAAACCATTAATTTTCTTAGGCTCAGGAACTTGTGTTTTATGTTTCATAGTGTTGTTTATCTTTTCAGTTTTGAACATGTCTGTCTCTTTGTGTGTATGTGTGTGTGTGTGTGTATCTGACTTTGTGTGTGTGTGTGTGTGTGTGTGTGTGTGTATCTGACTTTGTGCATGTATGTGTGTGAGTATATGTACCTACGTGAGTACAGCCCTTAACCCTATGAAGCTGGGAAACCTGTTTGGCAGACAGAATGTGTGCTTTTGAGACTGGTCCCAGGATGGGAGAAACTCCTGCTGGGGCTGGTGAGATGCTCAGGTGCTAATGGCAGTTGTGTCCGAGCCTGGCAACCTGAGCTTAATCCCTGGGAGCCACAGGGTGGAAGGAGAACTGACTTCCACAATTTGTGCTCTGACCTCCACATGTCCACTGTGGCATGCATGTGTGTGTACACAGACAGACAGACATAGATAAATAAATATAATAAAGTTTTTTCAAAAGAGAGAAATTCCTGCTTGTCAGGTAACTCAGCTTCCAGTGGTGATTGGTGCTTTCTTGACTATCGGGAGTGAGTCTGAGTTTAGGCCCAGAAGGAAAGAAGGGGATGGCAGGGCTCTGGAACTCACTTCTCTGTGAAGTCACCACAGCGGTGGGACCCTGGGCATGCTTTTGCAGGCTTCATGAACCTCTAGTGGGGAATTAAAAGCAGATGACATCAGAGATCTCCTTGAGTGTTATAATTAAGTGACCGTTATAATACTTCTGTTTCCAAAGCAAATGACTAGAGATTTTACAGAAAATGCATCTTTTAAATTTAGGTAAAGTGCTGTATAGCTCCCTGTAAAATTCTGAAGTAGGGATGTGGTCAGGCATAGCTTTAGTGCTTTGAGAACTGGACTTGCAGATGATGAATTTTGAAAGTTCCCCTCCTTGCGGGAACAGGCCATTCAGGGAAAACAGTGGCTAAACAGTGGGATGTGGGATGCGGGACGTGGAACACTGTGAATGTAGCATTTAAAAGGCTTGGACCCCCGGGTTGAGTGGCAGGAAGCCATCAGGAATCCAGAGCTTGGGGTGGCACAGAGTGAGGGGCACCGAGTGACTCCTTCACAGAAATGTGAGCTGTATTGTCCTTTTGACTTTCTGCCTTTAGAGAAGTCCAAATGCTGGGAAAAACAACCATGGAATCCTGTCTGGGAGGCCTGAGAGCCTTTCATGCCCTGCTCCTAGGGAGTTTGTTTCTTCTGCAAGGGCGTGACTCCCTTACTTTATAACTTGGTCTTTGTAACTTGCTTTGGCCTCAGCTGCTTCTGGAAAGATGAGGCTCCATAGATGACAGGATGCAGGCATGTCCTGCTTGGCCTTTCCATGAGCTAGAGTGAGGCCACAGGGCCAGCAGCCCCAGCAAGTCAGAGTCAGTCTCTCTCATTCTCTCTCTCTCTCCCTCCCTCCCTCCCTCCCTCCATCCATCCATGTGCTGCTCACATGCATGTAGTAATTTTGGTGATTCTGACAATTCCAGCATCCATAATTGACAAGGGTACTAAATTGCACCACTCATCAGATAGAACAATCTTATTAAGAAGAAGAAAATTACCATGTACTTGTGTTAAGCAGAGGGGGAAAGGGAAGATGGAACAACTGGCCTTTCTTTTAAGTCATTGTTAAGTTTGGAACTGTATCAGATTTTTAAAAATTGTTTTGTTTAATCAGGCATAGAGTGTGTGTGTGTGTGTGTGTGTGTGTGTGTGTGTGTGTGTGTGTGCGCGCGTGCGCGCATGTGTCCCTCTGAGCTCTTATTCTTTGCTGGGGTTGTTTTTTCCCTCGGCTCAGAGAATCCTCCTAATGAAAGCTTTCAGCAATCAACATGGACAGAAGTTGAATACATGCTTCAGGATTCCTCTCATTGTTCTTCTTCACAGGTTCATTTTCTGAATTTTCTGAACACTGACAACAAAAAAGTGAAATATTAGGACCTTCTCACCTCAGAGTGACATCCTTGAATAGGTTTCTGTTATTGCTGTAGATTTCCAAGGTGACTGTCAAAATTCCCCCAAATTCCAAACACACACACACACACACACACACACACACACACACACACACACGCATCCTTAACTGTGTGTTGAGTTGCTGCCTCTTTTTTTACTGAGACTGTCTGCTTCAGTTCACTTCTTTCTCCCTGTTTTAATCTTGAGATATAATTATAATAAATCATTGTGATAAGAAGAAAACTCAAAGAGGTAGAATTTTCTGAGTTCACATTCAGGGAAACTTGGATGTGGTTATCTTCCCAAAATTACATTGCAGGTCACGGAACATGTCTCAGCCTCAGTTTACCCCATGTAAAACGAGCTGGTTAGATTTTTTTTCTGTAAAGAAAGGAAAATGAAAATTTTGGACTTTGGAGGCAGTATAATCTGTCACACCTAGTCTTTGTGCCAGAACAACTACAGTCAGCAGTCAGTAATCTAAATGAATAAACACTGCTATGTTCTAATAAAACTTTATTTACAAACATAGCATTGGGCTAGGCTGACTGGCTCACTGCAGTTTTCCCACTCCTGGTTTTAAATGATCAGAGTCAAAAATGTCACTGCCCTGTCTTTCCTATAGGTTTAAAAGGGGACATTAAATATAGTAATATTGCTTTAAAAATATAAAGAAGGAGTTTCTGCTTTTGGGTTAGGATTGGGTAGTTTGAGGCAAGCTGATGATTTCCTTCAAAAATCAAGAAAGTGTAAAATAAAACAAAAGTTTCAAAGGCATCTGAGAAGAGCTGAAGGCAGAGATTCAGGAGGAGGGGACTGAGAGCAGCGAGTTAGTGAAGGGCTGAGACTCCAGGGAGGAAAGGTCCAGGCAGAGGTAAGCTGGTGGTCCTCAGCCACTTCATCCCAGGGGCTTTTGACCCCAGTGTTGGCACAAGCAAGGGGAATTCAGCCTGGCCTAGACAGATCCCTGCTGCTCTGAAAACAAAGAAGCAAAGCTTGGGAGTGGCCTGGGGAGACACAGTAGACAGTAGAAGGCTTGGATACACGAGGTAACTACTAAGGTCTGCAGCTGCATGGCACGGGGGTCTGGAGTTTTAGGGGAAAAGCTGGGTCTTCAGGAATCTTAGGTTCTGGGACAACAAGAATTTGAATTTTTGGACCTACCCAGGATGCAGGGAATGGTTGGGGCATGGTGAGCATACCATGTAGCTCAGTGTCCGGAGGGAGAGGACTGGCCACAGAGTACACCAGGACTCTGAGTCTTATAAAAGTCCCCAGTGGGCCTAGGTGGTCAGTTCTGCCACGAGCCCAGCTCCATCTGTGTGGCAGAAGAAAGGGAGAGCCATTTCTTGGGGCAGATGTCAACATCAGAAACCTCTTCAAACTCATGATACACGATGTCACGTATTCACTAAAAAATTATTAGAGATGTCAATGGGAGCTTCCCCCAAGGAGAAAAGCAAAAATAGAAATAGATTCATAGGTGATCCTGCATGGAAAGAATTGAATTTAGAAGTGATCTTAAAATATCTATGATCATTATGCTCAAGAATGAAATTTAAAAGTAGATAAAGCAGGTGCCAATATGGGAAATTTTAGCAGGGAATTCAAACATGTAAAGAAGAGTCAAATGAGTGCTCTATTCCTGGGAAGAAATGTCTGAAATTAAGAATTTCATGGATAGTGTGTGGGGAGAAGGGTTGGTGGAGACCCTTCAAGCTGATGTTCTGAGAAACGGCACACTGCAGAGAGCATAAACAAGGGACAGAGGCCTGGCCACTAATTTACACGTCATTGACTTATCAGAAGACAGGATGGAAACTTGAACTGGAATGTGAGGAGATAATTGCTAAGAATGTCTGAAAACCTACAAGAGCATCAACCCATAGATTCCAGATGTTGTGTAAGCTCCAACTGCACTAAGTACAAAGAGATCATATGCAGTGTTGGGTGGATGGAGATGCTCTTTGAAAATAATGGCATTATAGATACTAGGAGTTGGTGGCTGAGTGATTACAGGATGAGCCTCCAGCCTTGTCACTTTCCCACCTCTTGACTTTCCAGCTCGGGTTGTAGCACCAGACCTTGGTGTCACCATTTCCAGGCACCCTCACTTTTGGTCATAATGTCATTGTTAATATCATCAAGATGCAGTTTCAAGGTCGAACAGGAGCTGTCTCCAGCAGATGTAGGACTGAGGGTGTGGCTCAGTTGGTAGAGTGCTTGCCTAGAGTATGTGAGGCCCTAGGTTCAGTCCCCAGCACTGCCTAAACCGCCTTATGGAAGAAAGAGTTTGACTCATACCTCTAGGGGGATAGGAGTCTGTCATGGTGGCAGAGGCCAGACCTTGCAGCTGAGAGATCACGTCTTCAACAGCAAACAAGAAGCAGAGAGAAAAAACCGGATGTAGGGTGAGACTATAAACTCTCAAAAGCTCACCCATAGTCACGTGCTTCCTCCAGCAAGGCTTCACCTCCCGAGGACTGCATGTCCTCCCCACCAGCTGGAGACCATGTGTTCAGATAACTGAGCCTACTGGGGACCTTTCTCATTGAAACCTCTGTAGCCTGTCCCTGCCTCCCCAGCACAGGAATTACAGACAAGTGCTTCCATGTCCCCCTTTTTACTGTGGGTGATGGGAATCCAAACTCAGGTCCTTAAGCCTATGCAGCAGCCCTTTACTAACTGAGCTATCTCCTCAGCCCCAGTAGACTAGATTTCTGTTTGGATTGCAACCACTAGGTAGGCCCTGGTCACTACTTTCTAGTTTAAAGATGTTATGGTCCTATGTGATTTTTGTCAGAAACAAACACAACACCGACTTGAAGCCCGGATTATGAAGAGTCTAATGGAGAGAACTCACACTGCTTACAGATGAGGCTAATGTGAGCCTGTGCTTGTGCTTTTTTGATATTCACTAATGGTGGAAGTACTCTGGAAGGAAAAATTACTTCTGCACACACAGGCTAAATCCATACTATCTGAACGAGTTGAGGTAATTACTCAGATTGTTTAGACCCTGCCTGCCAGGTAATTGAGGTAAATGGGGTTATTAATTTAAAGTAGCTGGGCAATTTGGTCGGCTTCCCTTTGATAATGTAAACATGGTCATATTGTGTCATTGTATAATTGGCTGAAAGGGCTCTATTCTCTCTCTTGAAGCATCTGCTGTGTCTGGGGTCTGGCCATTGGGTGATAGTGTGATAGATTATCACTAACGGACCCTGAGTACCTAGCTTGAGTTTCCTAGAGGAAAATGCATACTTATATGTGCCTGTATTTGTGTGTATTTGTAATTCAGAGGGGAAATGCAGGAAGTATTTTGAAGTTTGTTTTGTGTCTATTTTTATTGAGTTTTTTGTACATTTCATAACACAGCATCTTAATCATCTTTATGCCCCTCCCCCATCCGTACCCTCCGACACCTCCCCACCAGATTTCATGCATTCATGCATTAAGGCCTATGGAGTCAAGTTAGTGTACCCAAACATCCCTCAGTGTAAGTTTGAAGTTGGATTTTCGTTGCTAGATCCTTTAAGTTTTGATGAAATGTATGTCTCCAGCTTAAGTCACATTAGAGTCTAAGCCAGGATATTGGCTGTTTCGTGAAAGGTTTGGGTTCTTGGAGCCTTCCTGTAACATCTGTATTTGAATCTCTTGGGAGACTCATTATAATAATGCTTAATCCCTTTCAAAGATGGTCAAAGGAAAATTATGTTCAGTTCATTAGCATCTGCCTAACCCCTGTGTGGTGGTTTGAATGAGTATCCCCCATAGGCTTTAAGTATTCAGACATTTCGTCTCCAGTTGGTGGCACTGTTCTTGGAGGTCTTAGAAAGTGTGGCTGTGCTGGAGGAAGTAAGTCACTGGGGGCGGGCTTAGTGAGTTTAACAAGTTGTCTCCAGTCTCTGCTTCCTGTGCTCATTGCAAGATGTGACCCTCGGCTTGCTGCTCCAGCCCTAGCCGCCATGCCTCCTGCCACAATGAACTCTAATTCCCTGGAACTGTCAATCGTTAGCTGAAATAAACTCTTCCTTTTATAAGTTCCCTTGCTCATAGTGGTTTTATCACAGCAACAGAAAAGTGACTAATACACCCTGCCTAACAGAGCCTGTCTTGTGGTTATGCTATGGGATCACACACAGTGAACTTGATCTTCTTCCTTCCTGGCTGAGTTAGCACTGCAGCTGTGCTGCTTGAGGGCCTGCAGTCTCTCTCTTCATGTTCCAAAAGGCTAAACCCTGTGTTCTGAGACCTAAGTAAAACCTTACTTAGGTCCAAGACTGCTTTGTTGTCCGTGGTAAAGCAGGGGCTTCAGAGGGGTTGGGGAGTAGGTGGGATGGCTGCGGCGGCCACATATCTGACATTTTTTGGAACCACCTGGCTCTAAAATGTTATTTCTGACTTTAGACCTTGAATCCTGAATTTTGGCCTACAAAATGAGGCCCCAGAGATACATGCTCACATGTCTGTCACATTAGTTATCTGTGGAACAGGCCTCTTTTTTTTCTCCACTAGCTAAAAAGGGAGAAAACTAGGAAGATAATTCAGGTTAGAAATACCCTCTCCGCCCAGCCCTTCACTGCAATGTGAGGCGTTGGTCATGGACCATGGGAGCCATTGTTGACATCACTCTTCTGATTACTTCCCACGTTCCTCTGCTTGCCCAGATGTGGTCCAGAGAGAATGCAAGCTGTTCACATAAAATGAGGCTTAGAATATTCAGATGAAACGTCTACTTGAACCTTCACTCCGGGTCCTGGGTTTATTTATATGTCTCTTGGGCCCCAAGAGAAAGAAACAGGAGGAAAAGAAGAATTTGTTTTTCAAATGAAAACCAAAGTTAGTTAATATATAAGCTTTCCATCAGCAGCTCACCCTGGCAGCCCCCATATGTGTACAAAACTCAGGATAATGCAATAAATAAAAATCACACTGGAAGAGATATTAAGACAATCTGTGTAATTTACAGAGCCAGAATTATCCACAGAATTTATTCCTTCTGCCACATTGATTTTCTGTTCTATATTATTTGATCTTACATTTGTTCACATGTCACTTTTGGATCCACCTTAAAACTCATCAAAATTCAGAAAAGCTATGTCCACACAAAAATGTTGAGTTCAGTTAATCATTTGGAAAACCCATGCTCTCAAAAGTCTCTTGGCTTCAGTCATTTTGAGGAGAAAAAAAAGGCATTTGTTTTCCTAGTTCCCCTTTTTATTCTGCAGATGTCAAATAGCTAAAAGTTGTAGAAACAAAAAGTAATAGCTCCTTTTAAAGCTTATTGTATATAAAATTTTAAATGTTTTATGTGTGTGTACTTGAGTGTATATATGTGTACCACATGTGTGCAGGTACATTGGAGGAGGACATCATATTCCCTGGATCTGGAGTTACAAGTGATTCTGAGCTGAACAATGTGGGTTCTAAAAATTGAACATGGGTCCTCCTCAAGAGCTGCAAGCACTCTTAACCACCAAGCCATCTCTCCAGCCCCTGCATGTAAATCTTAAGAGTTCACAAGCCAGGCATGGTGCCGCATGCCTTTAATCCTAGCACTTGGGAGGCAGAGGCAGGTGGATCTCTGTGAGTTCAAGGCCAGCCTGGTCTACAGAGTGAGTTCCAGGACAGGGGAGACCCTGTCTCAAAAAGACAAAAAAAAAAAACTTAAGTGTTCACTTTTTCTAGCATATCATCAAATAATAAATGCCCACAGTTCTACAAGGGCTTCAGCTTTTCATCTTTATCCCTTACATGGTGGCATTTACTAGGTCATTACATGTATAAGTGACAGCTACTAAATTGAAATAAGTGAATTTTCAGCCTGGACTGGAATTTTCAATAAAAATTTGAAGTGAATTTCAAGTATAGAATTGAGTTTTATTTATTTATTTGTTTGCTTGCTTGCTTATTTATTATTTTTGTGTGTATGAGTATACTGTCTGCATGTAGGTTGGTGCACCCATGTTGTGCAATGCCGCGGAGGTCAGAAGAATGTGTCTGATTCCCCTGGAACTGGAGTTAAAGATGGTTCTTAGCCACCATATAGGTGCTGGGAATCGAACCCAGGTCCTCTGCAAAAGCAATTGGTGCTCTTAACCGCTGAGCCATCTCTCCAGCCCCTTGAGTTTGATTTTTTTTAAGCTTATGATAGTTTATTAGGCAGCAATAAATAATTGAATGTACTTTCTTATCTCCTGTCAAGGATAATTAAAGTCTGAATTATTCAACCTGCCCACACTTTTCACCTCATCCTATGAAGACCAAGGAATGCCTTGGGTTGCCATGTTTTGTTAATATACAGAAGTATAGGTTACAAAGTCATATTATATGGATTTAAAATTTTCCATTACTAATTGCATGACCAAACAGTTACAGAAGGCTTCCTAGGGAAAGTTTTATTTAATATGGGTCTTGTAATATAGGTAAGTGGCATCAACTGAGCTGGGGATGAGGGAGAGAAGTCTCCTAAGGCCCCAAAAGCAGCATTTGCAAATGTTTAGAAAGAAGAGAGAACTTGGAACTTGGAGATATTTTATATATATATGTTATTTGTTTATTTTGGTATTTTCGTTTATTTTTTATTTGATTTTTTAATAATAAGTAATAAGTACTGAATACAAGCATCCTTCATGTAAAACCAATTTGTAAGCAGCTATGCCTAAACTTATACAGTCCAAGGCCCCCATTGTCCAGCTAGAGGGGCTTGTATGTATAATCATGTTGATCAAATAAGAGTCCAGTCTATATTGCTGTAGTTTCACAATTAACCCCAATTGAAGCCCTTACATTCTACCATGCCCCCTCTTCTGCAGATTGTTCTCTAGGCTTTAGAAAAGGGGCACAAGTGGGCGAGAAGCAAAACAGTCTGCTTTCTCTGGAGATGTTGTTTTGGACTCTGATCAGTTCAGGCTGTTTCCTTTCATGGGTTGGCAGTTTATCCAAGAATAACCTTTTAATCCTACTGATGAAGCACAAGCAATTAGATATACAGGCATTTAAACAATACTAATTACTATGGTAGGTTACATTGGTATAGACACAGATGTTTGGATGGTATGCTAATCCATGAACTATAGCTTTTCTGTAAAAAATGACAAGGTCTTACTGTGGCTTATAACATCTCCTAACCACTAGAGGATGTAAGCTTGTGGCATCAGCCATGAATTATTCCTCCAAGGAGAGAGCTACTAACCAATTAGATTTGGGATATACAGGCATATGACTGCCACTGCTGCACAGTATTTCCAAGCAGGTGAGGTGTAGCTGATGCTGACAGAGGAGTCTTGCTTGACTCAAGGAGACCAATATTTGCTTTATTGATTTAGTGGCCTTTGGTAACACTCTCTGGCATTCCAGAGACCAACTGTACACTTGCAAGTGCGGTCTCAATACATCAGGTAATTGACAGCAGGGTGGGCTTACCGCCTCTCTTCTTGCAGGTATCCCAGTTTTCAGTCAATAAAACTTTATCTTTTGGGAGGAGTATTTGGATCCCCTAACCAACATCTCCTTGGCAGAATAATCCATTGCTGATATCAGAGCTCTCCTGTATTAATATGTTTTGCTTAATTACACAGCTTATAAAGACTTTAGTATTTTTTTTGCTCTAAATAGAGAATTATCCTTTCTCAGTTCCTATGTCTATTAGTCAACAAAAGCAAGCAGTTATACTGGTTTTATAAGAGATTACCTCTATATCAGTCGGCTCTAATTTACAGTTAGGGAATGACTTCATTACCATCATATTTTTCTTTGTTCTATGAAAAGGAGTTAAGAAAGTCTCTCATATTAAAACTTTGCAGCACCTGGAAGTTCATTAGGATTCATTATAAACAGTTATTACAAATAGGATCCACAGAGATGTTTGATGCCTGTAGCAGTCTAAGACTTTTCTTCCTTTTAATGTTTAGATGGGTCAACTTCTCTGCTGGTATTTCTTGGTACATCCTGCACAATGCAAAGCTGTATCTTTTTCTCTCTCAGCCATTAAGTTGGTGACCTGTGGGAACATGCAAATCTTTTCCCATAGTTAGTTTTAAGATTTAAATTGAAAAATTTGACAAAAGGTTTAATATATAACTGTATCCCCCCTTTTTTATTTTAGGTTTTTATTTTTTGACCCATGAATCTCAAAAAGGCTGTTGTAGTGCACATACCTATAGGCAGGAATCAAGGTATAAATTTTCATTAAATTTACCCAAGATGTTTCTCATTGACTGTATGTTGTTAATTTGGGAAGCAAACTTAATTCCTTAAGTTAAATTATCCTACAGGTAAAAGAAAATGTTACAAGATAGTACTGTACAACACAAAAATTATAGAGAACATTTATATACATTAATCCCAAAGTTGTTGTTATACAAATTATAAGTAAAACAAATGTGGACAACAATTTATATTTCCAATTAGTGTAAATGTATTACTGTTTTTATTAAAATCTTTTAACCAATATTGTTTAATATAGACATTTTTACTTTTACTAAGTCCTAAAATACCATATAATATGTAGACGAGTTTGATTTTTAATGGTCAGATTTTTGAAATATAAAAATTGATGGCCAAAGAGATGGCTCAGAAGGCATAGCATTTGCTGCCCAGCCTGGCAACCTGGGACCCACGTGACAGAAAGAGAACTGGCTCTCACAAGTTGTCCTCTGACCTGCATACATGCCCCCCCAGATAACTAACTAACTAACTAAATAACTAAATAAATAAATAAATAAATAAATAAATAAATGCGATTATAAAATAAATGACTCTTCATATCAGAGTTCAGATGTTGGAAATACTTTCTGGAAATAACTTAATCCTCTCTGATTCTGTTAAAGCTAATTTCATTGAGGAAACCCAGGACTTCTGGTCAGTAACTTTAAAGCCATTCATGGGGCTGTGGACTATTTTCAAAGTACTCTTCTGATTATTATACTTTTAATCCACTGGAGAAACAGACATACCACCTCATTTTTTTATGTGTATAAAAGAGGAACAGCTATGGCCTGAGGAACTCTGTGAAGAGGTCTGAAGTTTATAAAAATATTTGGGTTTTGAGATTATTTTGGCTTCTTGTCCACTGTGGAGCTGAGATTTCAGTTTCTGGAATTTGACATCTAAATAAGCGGCTGTTTCTATGGTATGTAAATTGAGTGGGTGGGTTGAAATGCTTGCTATTACAGATATTGAAAGGACAATTGATTCACTAAGATGAGAGTGCTCAATAAACACCCAATGATAAAGGACTGGTGCCGGAGGAAAGCAGATGGACAGGCTTCTTGTGGGTGAGCAGAATTAGTGAAAGGAAGAGGGAAACATTGTCACTTTTAGGGAAAATGTTTTCCAAATGTCAATGAAGATGTTACTTCTCTCTTTCTTGTCTGTTCTGTGCCCGGAGACCCCAGCATCCTGAGCATACTCAGACCTTAAACGGCTGGTACATGCTAGATCAGTCCAGTCATACCTGCCCCTCAACACTTTACATGCATGCCCCTCTTGGCTAGATCCTTATTTACTTCTTTTGATTATCCTAGAACTTAGTTCAAGCTTGGGATATAGTAGGTGCCCAGTAAATGTCTGCTTTGTGATGCTATCGCGCAATACCAGAGGCTGGGTTGTTTACAAAGGGCAGAGATTTATTTCTCATCATTCTAGAGCCTGGAGGGGTCACAAACAAAATACCTGTGGGTTGAGTGTGTGGTGATGGCCTGGTTGGTGCTTCCAAGATACAAGGAGGGAGCTCTGCATCTTCTTTTTTTTTTTTTTTTTTTTTTTGTTTTTAATTTTTATTTATTAAGATTTTGCATGGGGTATGCATGTTATGTGCGCATGCAGGTCTGTCACCCGATGTCCTGCAATGCGCGGAGGTTTTAGAAGAAGGTCTTCGGTAATTCCCCTGGAAATGGAAGTTCTCCGAATTGGAGTTCTATGGAGTTTAGTGTTCTTGCCTGCCATGTGGGTGCTGGGGATCGAACCCGGGTCTCTCTGTACGAGCGTCCGCGTGCGTTACCCTATTAGGCTATCTCTCCAGCCCGACTCTGCATCTTCAATGAAATCAAGCCCCATGGGTAATGGCATGAATTCACTCATGAAGGCTGAGCCCTCATGACTTAATCACCCCTGAAAATGCTCTGCCTCTCCGTACTGTTAACACCTTCATAGACATACCCAGAGGTATGTTTCCATGATGATGCTAAATCCAGCCAAGTTGGCAATAGGATCAACCATCATAGTCATCCTCCACCTCACTGTAAGGCTGTAATTCCGTTTTTGTTTCAGATAGCACTTGTCATTTTCAATAAAGACTGAAACAAAAACTTAATTTTTATTATAGTCATGCGCTATGTATTGGTGTTTTGGTCACCATTAGACTGTAGAGGACAGTCGTATGAGCTTATTTTACCTAGTGTCGTTGTACAGTGCATTCTGTGATGTCTAAATAATGATGGGCTCACCCGATGGCACATTTGTTAAAATTCAGATTTGAGATCTCCTGAGCCCAGCGGCAGGTGCCGGGGCACAGGCTAGGTCAGGTGCACAGCCCCCCACCCCCCCAACCCCCCGCCAACTGAGATGACGAAGAAGAATCTGAGGAGGCAAGCAAAGCGAAGCCTTCAACACAGTGAGAGGCATTAGGACTCACATTGGAATACAGGCAAGGAGAAGGAGAAGCCCATATGCCCAGGATCACGAAGAAGAGAATACACGGAAAGGGGCAGGATAATCCCGCACGCCAAGCTTTACCAACGCTATGGAAGACTCCTACAGTAGGATACCCCTGGAGGTGGCCCAGGACACAAGACACAAGAACACAATGGGGAACAATACTTAAAAGAACTACAAGAGCATAAAGAAAAATTAAAAGAACTAAGAAAAGAGAAATGAGGGAACTGCAAGAAGGACCGAGAGAGAGAGAGAGAGAGAGAGAAAAGAGAGAGAGAGAGAGAGAGAGGAGAGGAAATGACAAGCTCCAGAAGGAAGTAGAAACACTGAAAAGATCCCATGCTGAAAAAGAAAAAGAAACCAACCAGCGAACAAAGAGCCTACAAAAGCATGGTTACAAGTATGAGTACAGGTATGGAGGTCTCTACTGTAATTAGACACTCTTAGAAACACTACTAGAATCTATCGAATGTGACCGTGTCACAATGTATTTAAATTATGGAAGGAAATCCAAAACGACGTCATTCTCCCACTTCTAAAAGGCATGGTATAGAAGCGCACACTTAGGAAACACTACACAATTCAAAAGCCTTCTGCTTACTAGAAGGTCAAGGCCAGCAATTGTCTCGGGAAGTCACGAACTAGGAGATTTCGCTAGAGTATTCTAGACCCTGGTACCTTACTCGATTAACCAAGTCAGAATAGGGAGCATGATAGACAACCGTCAATTGTGGCTCCACGAACTTCATGTGACCTGGAGAATATTTTTATGAGTAGAGAGTGTACGAGCTCGAAAGATCCAAAAACCACACACTGAAATCACTACTAGAGTAGTCTTGTGTGGCGAGAGTACTCAATGGATAGAGATTTCTAAATCACACCTCCGTGCAGCCAATCCTTACCTAGGCAGAAGGTCCACGCATTGGATAAGTTCAGCGAGATTTTGAAAACAAGCAGACATGCCTGCCATATAGCTTACCAGAGACAAAAGGAAATCTATATTTTCTTTTAGGTTTTTATTATTTGTGATCATATCTCATTTCTTATACAATTGTTATTTATTATTAATTATAGTATTATGTAAAATTTCAAGTATTTTTTCTTATGCACAAGGCGCTTCCAACTCCACTGCTAGTCCCACAAAAACAATGGTTCCTGGGAACAACACAACTATTTAAGATATCAAGCGCAGGAGAATCCTTGAACATCCAAACAGGAAGTAATGCACCCATCGCCTACTGCCTTCCACGAAACTCTCGCCGAGAATTAAAGACAAAGTGATGTGTGCACGGACAAAATTAGATTTTATATTTCTATCTCAATCAAGAACCTTACTATTTTAATGATAGTTATAAATTATGTCTATAAAGCACACCAAAACCTTAAACGTAGAAGCTCGGGAGTTGACACAAGCTCACCTTTCTTCACCTCGCAGCAACTACCAATCCTGACAAAGAGGCCACAGTTGGGAATCTTACTCCAGCAAATTATATTCCTGAGCCGAAACGATACACTGCGAGAAACCACTTATTTCCCATCATGTGAACTCCAAAATGCACGCCCAAATTTACAACTCCAAATAATGACTCTCCGCCTACTTAGGAGAGTAGGAAGCTGATGAGAACTGAACAGAGACTTCATCAAGTGAGGAATTAGAGGCAGATAAGTCTTTGAGACCGGATACACCTACATACGAATATTCCTGTGCTCATTATCGGATGATACAGTCCATTTTCCTTGAGGTCTTATTTTCTCTAATATATATAAGGAATGACCCTCCGACAAAATTAGATTGTTAATTAACACACACAATTTCAAGAGGTATCATTTTACTCCAATAGGACTGGCTATGATCAAGAAAAAAATGGATACCAAGGTGCTGAGAGGTGTGGGGAGGGAAGGGGAACGACTCAGTCCACTTTTTTGGGGGGGGTGGGGCCTGGGTTGGGCGGGGAAAAAATTTGTTGACAAGGGAACACCTTTTCCTCATAAACCACCGCAACAGGTAAATTATTACGTTAAACCAGACTTAGTGTGGGTAATTGGCACCAGGCATCCAGCACAGACTGCACTGTGGAAGATTAACTCTCGAAGAATTGACGGTATCTGACTTGCTTCTGACCTCATGTCCATACAGTTCGGTCACTGTCGTGTTAGTCGCTCCATTCCACGACTCAACTGGTACGCCACCACATAATGTCCGTCATATACCATTCAAGGCCATTTTCCTTGGCGCGCACAGATATCTGGTGTTTGACGTGTCAGGGTGCTCCTTCTTTCACTGGTTCCAGCCAAGAATAACTCCGCATGAGAGTGTAGAAGCTTACGCCAGACATACTTCATCCTTCATATTCACATGACCTCGTCCAAACGTGATCGAGGGGATACCCATGATGTATAGGTTGTTTCCATTTCTTTGCATTGTGAAGAGAGCTGCAATAAGATAAGCATATGAGGATAGCCGAGTAGCCATGATATCTCAATTGTTTATGGTGGCCTGATACAGTCTAGGTCTACACAGATGGAAGTTCTAGGTGACAAGAGCCCAGGTGAGTGATGGCAAGGTCGAAAACGATCTATCGACAACTGTGCTCAGCCGTAAAATGGCTGGAGCTAGAGGACATCATGCTGAGTGAAGTAACACAGTCCCAGAAAAACAAACGACGAATGGTATCCCTCATCTGTGGATGCTAGTGCCAATTACCCAGTTGTAAGTATTTCTTGTGTAGGGCCCCCTGAGCTTTTGTACAAAGCAGTTGGGCATAATGCATTTTGGAAACAACAACAACAACAGAAAAGACTACATCAAAGAAATGACTGAGACGGTGAACTTCTGCTCAAAACAGTCAACTTCCCCATGGAAAATATTGAGAAAGACTGAGAGATGGAAAGCATGTCTGGCAGAATGCATGAGCTCTGGCGGGGTGGGGGAATGAGCAGGAACACGGGTCTAGATTTGTTAACAATAAATAAATAAATTTATGTGAAAAAAAAAGGATGGCACACCCTTTTAATCCCAGCACTTGGGAGGCAGAGGCAGGTGGATCTCTGTGAGTTCAAGGCCTGCCTGATCTACATAGTGAGTTCCAGGACAGTTGGGGCTACAGGGAGACCCTGTCTCAAAAAATACTGAAAATAAATAAATAAATAAATAAATAAATAAATAAATAAATAAATAAAAGAAATATGTCTTTGTTGGTAAGCAATGCACAGCTGTGTTTAAATTCGCTGAACCAGGGGCTCGGGAGATGGCTCAGTGGATAAAACACTTGCCGTGCAAACATAAGGATTGTGGTTGGATCTTCAGCACCCACATAAAACCCAGGAGGGTGGGAGCCCAGTCGCATCATCCCACCACTGAGGAGGTAGAAACAGGAATCCCTAGACTAAGCTGGCTTACTAGACTAGCTGAATTGGTAGGTTCTGGGCTAAGCTAGAGATCCTGCCTCCATAAGTAAAATGGAAGGAAGACATTAGATCAAGGGAAATACCAGATACCAACCTTCAATTGTACCAGCTTTACATGAACACACACACACACACACACACATGTGAACATGCAGTCACATATGCATGCATATGCAAAATAAATTTAATTTAAAAAGCAGATAAAATTTAAAAATAAAACAAAATTCCCTGGACTAAGTGGTTTCCTAGATATTACCATAATGCTTATTCCTCTGTTTTGAACATGAAGCTGTATTGAGTCTTTGGGATCATATGGTACATCATAAAATCCAATAGGTACCAGTTACTGAGGACTTACTATGTTGTAGGCATCTAACAGTTTTGAGGCTTATAGAGATCCTATCAGATAAGCACTGTTACTCTCCTTTGGTGTAGTTGAGAAAAGCAGGACCCTGAGAGACTCAGTAACCTATCCCAAACCAGTTGGCAAATGGCCAAGCCAGGACTTGGACCCAGGAAGTCTAAAACCAGGGTCAGCACCCAGAACCACTAAGTTAAACTGTCTCTTGAAGGTGACCTGTAGGGCACATGTCTGCCCTGATTGGCCCATCCTTGGTGGAAAGCATGGTAAATCACCTGCACTTGCTGAGGCTGTAAAACAAGTGTGCTGAGATGTCAGAGGTTAGAGCCAGTTTTCCTGTCAGCTACCAGAAAATCTCACATACTCGTTGAAACTCTTACAGACCTGGCATCTGCCATTTGAGAAAGCTTTTTATCAACATATAATATACACTGTGTTTTTATGACAGAAGCGGTTCTTGGAGTTAGTGGTTCATGGTTGCTCATGCCCACATTCCCCACACTTTGGTCACTAAGGCAGAAGGATTATAGGTTTGAGGCTAGCTTGAGCTTCACAGCAAGACCCTGTCTCAAACAAAACAAAACAAAACAAAACAAAAAACAAAACCAACAGGCAGATCTTGGAAGACTTGACATTTCTGAGCTTCTGATTCATCCTGGGTCTACCAGCTGGGGCCTCAACACCTACAATTCTGAGTGTGATGCATGGTGCGGAGACTGCTGGGAATCGTTTTCAGTACTAAGACCTTTGTCCCCCTGTTTCATTCTTTCTCTAGAGTTTTCCAGAAGATTAAGGTCATGGAACTTTACTATCATTGATTAATTCCTGCTCGGATATCGTTGTTTGGAAAACTCTCAATTTTTATATTTTCTGATATAAATACCAACAAGTTCTAACCCAACAAGCAAATTCTTAGGAAGTTGTCAATAATTTATTTTTAAATTTCAGACAAGGTCTCATGTAAGTCAGGCTGTCACACTCTACTAACTCAGCTACATCCTCATCCCTCATCAAATGTTTTTAAGAATGAAAAGTCATTGCGAGACCCTTAAGAGTTTGGTCAATAGAGGTATTACTCTAAATTTATCTAAGTGGAAATCCTCTTCTAATATGGGCAAGGATGGGTGGAGATGAAGTCTACCTTATAATTGTGTGGTGGTTAATATTGTCAACATGGCAGGAGCTAGACTTGCCTAAGAGATGAGGCTCTGAGCATTTTCATGAGGGATTATCCAGATTAGGCTAGCCTCTGAGATGACTTTGAAGAATCTTCTAGATGAGGTTAACAAGGTTTGAAGAGCTTCCCTAAATGGGGGTGGTGCCTTCCCATGGGTTGCAACCTGGACAGAATAAAAAAGAAAGGTAACAGCAAGGTTTCATTACCCTCTACTTCCTGACTGTGGATGCCATGTGACCCACTGTCTCAAGCTCTGACCCCCACCGTGCCTTCCCCACCATAGTGGGCTGCACCCTTAAACTGTGAGCCAGAATAGACCCTTCCTGAAGTTGCTTTGGTCAGATATCTTGTCACAGCAACGAGACACATCACTAACACAGAAAGTGAACCATTCTCCTTTGTGAGCTATTCTTTAGAGTGTTCTCAGAGTCACAAGCAGCTTAGTTTCTAAAAGGAAAAGTGTTTATCGGCCCCGAGTCTAAAGGATCCATTGGAAAGGGCAGCCTTGGTTCCTGTCACTGTTATGAGGCCTCCTGTGAGTGCCAGGACTCATTTTTCTGTGTGATCAGAACTAAGCATCTTCTTTCCAGAATCATGTCCACTTTGCTTTGCAGTCTTAGGAATTAGCTGTCTGTAGATTAAGTGCCTTCATCAGTCCCCTGGCATTACAGTGTAAGGTTTCTCCCCCACATTCTGTAGAGGGCTTGATTTTCTATTTAGTGCCCCTGACCACGGAATGGTAAGTGGATTCCCAGGAGATTTCATGAAGCGATTGGGGGGGGGGGTGCAAAATGATGAGCTAATTGATTAGTTTCGAATCTTCTCATTTCCATGAGGGACAGAGGAGCCCAATTTATATTGCTCCTTCTTGGCATTGCCTCCTCACAAACTGTCTGATGTTTTCTTATCATCTTGACAGAACAGCTGATGTCTAATTCTGTTGAGCAGGATATCCCAAATGTTCCAGCCATGGGCATTCATTACCTCATGACAAGATGATTTTGGCTATCTTTATTGATTACTTGAGGGCTGGTGGAGCGAGTTTAGGATGACAGTGGCCCTCTGTGAATCCTGAAGTTTCAGTGCCACCATCCTTTCTAAGGAATGACTACCTCCTCCCCAATGGTTTTATTCTTGGTTTTGAGACCCATATGTGGCCAGAGTTCATGTCCTCTCCTAAGAAAACTTTTGGACAGAACATACTCCTGATTGTTACATTTGGCTGGTGCCATTGTCCCCTATCTGTCACCACGCCTTCACTGCCTGATTTTAGGGTTAATTGTCACACTTTTCATCCTTTGGTCTTAGTTTTCCTGCCCCCAACATGGTGGAATCTCTCCCCAGTGGGTTTGAGAACTTCCAGCTCCTAGGCTGGGGATTTTCACACACATTGGCAAAGTAGAAGGGAACAGATTGGGTTCATTTGCCACGTAAGCTCCCTTGATAGGGCCTCCCTCCCCAAATAACATTTCTCCAAATGAGAGTTAAAGAAAAACACCACAGGACAAGCTGTTCTCACAGATCTATACTGCTAAACAGACTAGAGGGTCGTGGCAGCTGTTGCTGTAGCTGTTTGCTGAGCCCAGCAGTATCTGAATACTTGGAGCAAGTCACCATCAGTTGCTGAGACAGAGTTCAGGCTGCAATGGATGTCCATAGCTATATCCTTTATAAAATATACTGCTGCATGATGTGTGTGTATGAAGGCACACATGTCAGGGTGTGTGTGTGGAGGACAACTTTGTGGAGTTGGTTTTCTCTTTCAAGTTAATGTGGGTTTTGCCCATTGACTATAGTCATCAGCCCTGTATGGCTACTTTTACCCACCAAGCCATCTGGCTGGCCCTGTTATTCTCCTTTATCAGCCTGGTTTATGTCGGAAGACCCAGATATGGATGGGAGACAACACAGGGTAGAGGAAAATCCTACATTTTGCTGTCTGGCTTTCCTAGCTGCTAGTTCTATATTTGTTTTTTTTTATTTTTAATTTGCTAATTCATTTATTGGACTCTAGTTATGAGCTGGGCCAAGAGCTAGTTGTGAGGAAGAGAAAATAACAAGACAAAGTCTCTGCTTTCTAGAGAGAGCTGTACCAGATTCTCTGACCTTGATGCTCGTGATTGATTGATGGCAGTGCCTTGAGATAAGGAGGGAGGCCTTGGAGGGTGGGCTGAGGTGCTTTCTTCCAGAAAGACTTGGAAGGATGAGTAGGGTTTTCCTAAGAAGATGAAGAATGAGGTGAAGAAAAGAAAGGAGAAGTTGAGATTTTATGTATACGGTCATCTTTTGGTGTCCATAGGGTATCGGGCCTGGGATTCCTTGCACAGGATTCTTTACAGCAGTGAAAGAATTCACCCAAGCAGGATCGGAGCAGAAGAAGACAAGTTTATTGAGTTCATTGCAGGGGAGCAGCAGGAGAGGCAGTAACAAAGAAGTGCTGCCTCAGGATGGCGGGGGCAGTAACAAAGAACTGCTGCCTCAGGATGGTGGGCTGGGCTCATTTTTTCTTTGTGTGCTAGTCTCCTCTTTTGGGAGAGGTGCAATTCTCACTATGCAAATGAAAGTGAGGGCAGCTCTGATTGGTCAGTGTTGGACTCTGGGTGGGGGTTGGGTTTGCAGGGAATCACCTCTCTGGTGCCTGGTGGGGAGTAATTTGATTGGCAGAGTCTCATTGGCCAAAAGGGAACCTCTGATTTCTTTTATGGAGTTATTAGGAATTCCTCCAGGATGAGACTTGAGCTGTGGAAATTCCCTGAGAAGGAATTTCTCTTTTGGTTTCTTAGTATGGCCTTCACCCACAAATAGCGGTTAGACTGTATTGTTTATTAGAAAAATAATGACAAGGAAAAAACATGCATACATATTCAGTACAGATAGGCTTTACACATATTTTTGATGTGATTTTGGTTGAATTGGGGAAGGTGAACCTGTGGGTACAGAGGGTTGGAGAGTCCTTTGTTTATCTGCATTGATTTCCCAATTTCTTCCTCCCACCATAGCAGCCATTATTAATTGACTGGATTATTTCCCCATGAGCTCATCCTCAGCTAACAGTCTTTCTCAGAACATGGCTCCAGACAGCGTCTCATAAGTGGGCACAAGAAGCAAGTGACCCTGGTCGCTGAGGTGCAGGTCTTACTTAGTAGATCTGAATCTGAGCTAGATAGCCTGGGCATCTGCTCCTCCACATCCCCCTGATCCTGGTGCAGCTGTGCTCAACCCCTGTATGGAAAAATCCTTTGTTAGCTGTTTGATCTCCATTGACTTACATAGGAACATGTGAAATGAGATGTTGACAACTATTAAAGTGGAAGAAAATCGTTGTGTTTGTATGTAAAGCAGAGTTTAGGTCAGATAGAGAGGATTTTCCTTTATAAAGAATGTCCAGTAGGGTTTTCAAAAATTGTGCAGGGATTGGGACAATTCTTTGTGTCCTATGCATGGTGACTGTCTAGCCTGTTTGTTCTCCTCCTGAGTAGTGACTCCTCCCGTGTTGTGGTAGTCAGTAGTTCCCCCTCAAAGTTCCAGTTTGTTCTATACGGGGTAGAACCAAGCTGGATGGTGGGGCCCGGGTTATAGGCAGGAAAAGGAAATTCCCTGTCTCGTGGTCTCAGGTTTCAGTCAGCTTGCCCTGCTGCTGTTCCTGATGACGGAGGTTGAGGAGTGTCATGGCTGGCTTTGGTTGTTAGCCTGATGCACCTAGGAAGAGGGAACCTGAACTCCAGAGTTTCCTCTGTTAGACTGTGAGCATGTCTGCGAGGCATTTTCTTGTTTGTTGAGTGAAGTCTTAGCCCACTGCAGGTGGTGCCACCCCTGGGCAGGTGGTCCTGGGTTGTTTAAGAAAGCAAGCTGAGGGGCTGGAGAGATGGCCTAGCGGTTAAGAGCGCTGACCGCTCTTACAGAGGACCCGGGTTCGATCCCCAGCACCCCCATGGCGGCCGAGAACTGTCTGAAACTCCAATTCCAGGAGAACTCCAGTTCCAGGGGAATCCGAGACCCTCTTCTTACCTCCGCGGCATTGCACGACACGGGTGCACAGACCTGCATGCAGACAGTACATTCATACACATACAGAAATAAATAAAAATTAATTAAAAAAAAAGAAAGAAAGCTGAGCATAGGCCAGAGGAGCAAGCCAGTAAGCAATGTTCCTTCATGGTCCATGCTTCAGTTCCTGCCTGACGTCCCTCAAAGACGGACTGTCACTTGAAAGTGTAAGATTCAGTAAACCCTTTCCTCCTTGAGTTGTTTTTGGTCAGAGTATTTTAGCACAGCAGTAAAGAGCAAGCTAATACAGGTGAAGCGGGGGCTGGCGGTAGAAATGGGGAGCAGGCAGTGAGGGCAGCTTCCTAAGGATGAGGTAGGGATGGGGAGCAGGCGGTGAGGACAGCTTCCTAAGGATGAGGTAGGGATGGGGAGCAGGCAGTGAGGACAGCTTCCTAAGGATGAGGTAGGGATGGGGAGCAGGCGGTGAGGACAGCTGCCTAAGGATGAGGTAGGGATGGGGAGCAGGCGGTGAGGACAGCTTCCTAAGGATGAGGTAGCAGCCTTGAAGAGCACGGAGGCCTTGGAGAGAAGAGCTTGAGAGAGAGAGACCTGATAGCATGCAATGACCAGAGGAGAGGAGAGGAGAGGGGGGTGGGAGGCAGGGTGAGTGTTGGTGGCAGTGGTTTTGTTCCTTTGCCTCTGGTGTTTGCAGGTAGGGAGTTTTCTGGAACCAACTGCAGACCTGGACCAGAGCTCAGGAAAGCAGTCCCAGCAGGAGGGGGCATCTGTAGCTATCAGGATTTAACTGGTCATGTGGATGAGCTGTGCTTCAAGTAGTAATTCCTCCCAGGCCAGTTAAGAGCCAGGTGCCACAGACATGGGTACTGACCCTGGAGACTAGGACTCAATATTGTGATTATCTCCAGCAGTGCCCAGGTATAAGTCCAGGAAGGGAGGAGCCTCAGTTTCCCCTTAAATAAAAAAGACTGTCTCTTTGAATAATAAATTTCCAACAGCGAGTTTATTTAATTTTCAGGAGAATATAAATTAGGCATGAATATGGGACCTGTATTATCTAAATTTAAATAGAAAAGGGAAAATATGTCTTAAGACCTTAATAGCTTTAGAAGAAGGACCCCAGATGCCCAGCTAGTTCTCTTGTGGATCTGCTGGTGCTGCTGGGACCCCAGCACGTGCACGCACCCCGCTCAGCCCATCAGTTCATCCTGGCAATGCCCACTGGATTGCCACAGTGGAAGCCCAGCTCCAAGCCTGTGTTTATCATAGGATGATGGTATCACTTTTAATTATAGAGCTACTCGGCACCCCGTATTGTGCCTTCATGTCACAGCTGACATCTTAACTGTCAATAAGTAAGGAAAGTTGGTTGGAATCAGGAATTTTTTTAAAAGCATGCAGGGCTGGGAGATAGTTAGTGGATAAAGCTCTTGCGATGCAAGCCTGAAGACTTGAGTTTGTGTCACTATAACCAATATAAAAGCCAGACACACAGTGTGAGTGTCTGTAATCTTAACATTTGTAGGTAAGATGAGAGACAGACTGGAGCTACCAGAAGCTACTGGAGTGCGCAGGAACGAGAGTCACGGACTGAAATCCAAAGTTACCACATGCAGGTGGTACACCCCCCCCCACACACACACACAGGCTGGAGTGTGCAGGAATGAGAGTCAAGGACTGAAATCTAAAGTTATCTGACTTCCACATGCAGGTGGTACACACACACACACACACACACACACACAGGCTGGAGTGCGCAGGAACGAGAGTCAGGGACTGAAATCCAATGTTATCTGACTTCCACATGTAGGTGGTACACCCCCCCACACACACACACACAGGCTGGAGTGCGCAGGAACGAGAGTCAAGGACTGAAATCCAAAGTTATCTGACTTCCACATGCAGGTGGTACACACACACACACACAGGCTGGAGTGCGCAGGAACGAGAGTAAGGGACTGAAATCCAATGTTATCTGACTTCCACATGCAGGTGGTACACCCCCCCACACACACACACAGGCTGGAGTGCGCAGGAACGAGAGTCAAGGACTGAAATCCAAAGTTATCTGACTTCCACATGCAGGTGGTACACACACACACACACACACACACACACACACAGGCTGGAGTGCACAGGAACAAGAGTCAGGGACTGAAATCCAATGTTATCTGACTTCCACATGCAGGTGGTACACCCCCCCCCACACACACACACAGGCTGGAGTGCGCAGGAACAAGAGTCAAGGACTGAAATCCAATGTTATCTGACTTCCACATGCAGGTGGTACACACACACACACACACACACATACATACATACACACACACAGATATATCTTAAATGTTTTAGCACAAAATGCACATTCATCCATCCATCTTTAGGCAAAGGGCTGTGTGTGGTATTTGATGGTGTTACTATTGGTTAAAGATCTTGTTGCATGAACCCAGAATACACCACCGAAACATCGTTTGCGGACTAGGCATTGAACCAAGGCCCTCCCACCCTGGGCAGATGTTGTACCTTTAACTGTAGCCCCCGCCCTAAACATTTCAAATATGAATTTTTAAAATGGAGGAAGGCCCTAGATGCCCACACAGCAATCTTGAATGCCGCAATGTGTGGTTCTAAGTGACTTTTCTCTTTGTCGCTTCCTGTGCCTCTCCCCTCAACCAGCAGTTTCTATTTGCTGTTTTCTCTGTTTTCCTAGGAAAACTCACACACGCTTGTGTTTTGGATTGTGTGGTGTCTGAGTGGCCCTCCTCCTTACCCTGGTGGGTCTGGATAAGAATGGGGGACAGTAAGCTGGCACTCGGGAAGTCTACAGCCCACCTTGGCTATCAGGAGTCAGTCAGCTGGACATTGACCACCCACCCAAACTGCCAGCCTTCAGGGCACCCACCGTGTTCAAGTGCAGTAAAGGACTTTGGTTCCTCAGGCATCTTGAATCTAGGGAGTCGAATAGGAGAATGTCCCTTGGCTTCTGTCACACAGTGCCCAGGTTTTCTTTCTTCTTGTCTTATGTGTGTGTGCATATGGACGCCTACCCAGTATTGTCAGATGTTTGATGGAATTAATC
This sequence comes from Rhizomys pruinosus, assembly GCA_009823505.1. Taxonomy (NCBI): domain Eukaryota; kingdom Metazoa; phylum Chordata; class Mammalia; order Rodentia; family Spalacidae; genus Rhizomys; species Rhizomys pruinosus. Next base: position 2,569,062 of record VZQC01005317.1, on the reverse strand, counting down.
AGACTGAGGAAGCCACCAGAGCCCTCACAGAGATGGGAGATGTGTTCACCTGAGCAGGCTCTGGTGGCACTGTATTGGGAAAGCTGTGGGAGGAGTGTCCTGCACCCTGGAGTAGACGCTGCAAGTCCCCAGCTCCCTCTCTGACATGGCCACTTTGTGCTGCGATGTGGCCTTATGCTTTTGGTAAGCCTCCCCCTTCTTGGTCATAGCTAAGGACAGGTGTTCTTTGATGTTAAATGCTTTGCCTAAGGAATCCCAGGTGGCAGTGCCTAGCACCAGCCTGAGTGGGAGGAGAGCTCAGATGAGTGTTCTTGGTATAGTGTTTGGTAGAGGAGTTGAATGACTGGGTGAGGGGAAAGTGGAGAGGTTTGAATTCGGACTTTTCTATGGAAACATTTCCTCTTTACACATCTAACTTTACAAATTGGGAATAAGTTTAAGATAGGCTTGGGGTGTAACAAGCTACCTGCTGCCATGTCCCTGACCTTCCTCTTTGTCACCTCCTCTACTTTGTCCTGGTATCCTGGGTCCTAGATGTAGTCCCGTCATGGCTCCGCCTCTATCTGCATCTTGTTCACTTCACTGAGGCCACATCCTTGCCTTCTGCTGCTGCTTGGCTCCTCCTGGGGGACAGTGCCACTTCCTGGAACCAGCTCTCCTCCTTCTGCAGTCCCCTTGCAGAGGGCCCTGACACCTTCCTCCCAGGCCCCTGTCCTGAGTATTGCAGAAGCCTTCAGAATCTAGGACCCAGTGCAGAGACCCCTCAGCATGCCTTTTAACTCTTTATTGTTTAAAAGTCCTGAGGGTCAAGGCCCATTTCTGGCTCAGTTTAGAAAGAAAATTGACTAGTAATAGAAAAATTTCAAATTACATTTATTTATTTGTATGTGTGTACATCCATGCCATGGTCTAGGTGCGGAAGTCAGAGGAAAACTTGTGGGAGTCAGTTTTCTCCCCCACTATGTGGGTCCCAGGATTTGAACTTGGGTTTTCAGGCTTGGTGGCAAGCATCTTTACCTGCTGAGCCATTTCACAAGCCCTACTCCAACATCTAAAAGAGGTTTGTGGAACAAAAGGCCATGGCCTTAGCAAGGAAGGAACGACCTATGTATGAACCGAAGATGTTGATTAGCCCTGGACTGATTTCACACAGAAGGGATGGCATGCAGATGTGGGAATCTGTCTAGCTTGGTGATAATTTGCAAGGTGACCAGGACTATTAATAGCAGTGACAGTGGTGACTTTAGTGGCTTCCACATAGAGAGCTGAGGGGGGTCTGGGCTCAGTTCCAGTGCTTTCTAGGCATTCCTTTATTTAACCCTCCTAGCGCCTAAAGGGATAGGAGGTATTTGTATCTTTGTAGACACAGAGGCAAATAACCACGTTTTAAAAAAAAAATCCTGAATAGTTCCAGATTTCTGTTCTTTGTGTCATCAGATGTGCATCAGTCATGTAGAATCAAGACAAACTGTGCTCTGTTATTACAGAAACAGGGCCACTGCTTACTCTAGTGATGCGTGGGAATTCTGGGTGGTGGGAAGCCCCCAGCCCTAAGGAATAGTGAGGGAAGCCAGAGGTGGAGAGCGTTGTGAGACTGTGACACGGAGCCCACGGGGGGCGGGGGCTTTCATAAGTGTGCAGGGGACATGAGCACTGAAAAATCCAGCAGGAGGCACGTCCAGGGATCCGCTGAGCAGGCCCAGTGTCATGTGTTTCTGCAGTGACCAGTGTCAGCCGGGCTACCACCGCTGCCTCAGGTAGTCGCAGCAGAGCTGCCACTCAGGGCCCCAGTACCCTTGTGGGAGGAGTTGTGGTGCTAACAGGGAATATTCTGGATGTGAGAGTAGAGGAGGGTGAGGAAGGGGTAGAGTGGCCACTGGCTCTGAGGGCCAAGCGCTTGAGAAGCTGGCGTGATTGTGACACCAGTGGTTGTTGAAGAGCAGATACTTGAGGACTTTAGATGCAAAGCAAATTCGAAGGCTGTCAGGAGTTTTGCTTTTTTCCTCCTCTGTGGAATGAGACAGCTACTGAAAAGCAAAGGTTGAACACTCTTAGAGGGAGTTTCCTATTCTGACCCACCCATGAAGGTTTTGGCAGCTCTCCCCCATTCCTTACTCTTATGAGTTTATTTTGGGGGAAAAATGACCTTCCTTTTAGCTGGAGCTAAAAAAAAAAAAGCTGGAGCTAAAGGATGCTTAATAAGGAATTAAATTAGCACCATTAAAAAAATGGACAAAGGGGATGTTTACTTGGACTGGGATAAAATGCATCCATTTAAAACAGAAGGTTCCAGAACAGACCTGTTCAACTGAAATAGACTGCGAGCCATAAATGTCAGTTCACATTTTCTGGAAGCCACATTATAAAAGGAAAATGTCCCTGGCATGGTAGGGCATGCTTGTTATCCCAGCACTCTGGAGGCAGAGGATCAGGAGTTTAAGACCAGCCTTAGCTACAGGGCAAGTTCAAAGCTCATCTGAACTACCCAAAACCCTGACTTCAAAAAGGAAAATATGTAAAGTAATGGTATAGTTTATTTAACATTACATTAAAACTTTTTGAATATGTTATTAATATAAAATAAGAAATTTTACAATCTGTTTTTGGCACTAAGCCCTGAAATGGCTGTGTGTATTTTCTGCTTCTGGTATTACATCTCGGTTCACATGAGCCACATGTGATCATTGGTGGACCCTGGGTACAGGGCAGGAGGGAGAAGGTGAGGAGGCGGGAAGGCAATGTTAGGGAAGGCCTGAGGATCCCTTGTAAACACATAGGTGCCTTTCGGAGTCACTGCCCAGCTTCAAGTTGGAATGGCCCAGTGGCCCCTTTCAGTGAGATGCCCTGGTAGATTTGTGGGCTGTCAGGTTCCTTTCTCCTGCCTGGTGGCAATGCCTTTTCCCCTTCTTGGGCCAACTGTTGCTAAGTTGTATTTTAGGTGTGACTAGAAATGGTTTTATAGGTTGGAGAGATGGCTCAGTGGTTAAGAGCACTTGGTGCTCTTCTTTAGGACCTGAGTTCAATTCCTAGTACTCATGTTAGGGCACCATTGTCTGTAACTGTAGCTCCAGGGTGTCCAACACCCTTTACTGGCTTCTGCAGACCCCGAGCAAATGAGGCATGCACTCACACAGACACGTACACATAAATAAAATTAATAAATTTTTTAAATGACTAAAATTTAAATGGGTCTTTTTTTTCGAGAGAGGGTCTTACTATATAGTCCTGCCTGGCTTAGAGCTAGCTATGTAGACCAGGCTACCCTTGAACTCACAGAGATCCACCTGCTTCTGCCTCCCATGTGTTGGGATTAAAGGCATGAGCTTGGTTAAAATTTAATATTAAAAATGATTTTCACCAAATTTATTCTGAAAAGATCTCCCTGGTGGCTTCTCTTGCCTCAATGATCTATGTGATCTTAGCCTCTCTTCCACAGGAAGACAAGACAGGCAGCAGGGAAGGACCTGGATGGTTAGGGACCCCCTTTTAATAGTGCACAGCGAATCCTGAACACCATTTCTCACACGAGCAAAAAATAAACCCGAGTGCTCTGATGACAATTTTGCATGCAAATTGGTTATCGGAGCAGCCACTCAAACCCGTGCGTGCGATCTGCTATTTCCATGCACCAATTTGGGAGTTTGCAGGTGGACGTGGTAATTGTTCATGCAAAGCTGCAGGTGTGGAAGGCTTCCTTCGAGCAGAAGAACTGTCTGGTTCTGTTCGCTCTTGACTGAGCTCGGGCAGATCTCCAGTGACATTTACATGAAAATGTATTATTTATTCAAATGCATTATGACACGTGGAACTTTCTGAGTCTTAGGAATGGGTTATGTGACTGCACTGTCGGTGACAAGGTGTCTCCACCACAAGGAGATAAGACTCTGTTGATGGGAATTTTCTAGGTGTCTTGTGAGCACCTTAGAACACACAAATGGACTTCACTGTGGGTAGAGCTTATATTAATCACTCAGAGAGTGGATTCTATTTTGTCATAATCATCTTCAAATCAGTCATGCACACACTCAATTCCCAACTGTTTCTGTTTTGTGTGCGTTATATTCAGATTTTAGGGGATATTCTCCTAAAAGCTCTATTGGTGCACCAATTCCTTCAGGATACAGAGACCCCAGTTGTCCCGACCTTGGGCTCCTGACTTCTCAGGACAGTTCTTCTGTTTTTGGCTATGTGGGGTGAAGATTTCCATATGCACTACTCTGGTCTCTGTCTTCCATTGGGGGCCATTTCTACAGAGTGGAATTTGTATGTTCTTTCTTTGCTTTAGTGGTGATACTGACCCTCAGTTTCTTTTCTGGTGGAGCTTTGTGAGTGATCCAACTCCTAGCAGCTCCTGAATTCTGACTCTTAGCACTGTGTCCTGTCTCCCAGGGACAGAGAAGGGGGTTGCGAAGGAGACATGGTGTGGGGCCCTTTCACCTGTGGGAGCTGGGAAGGGAGGGTAGCAGGGAGAGGAAGAGATTTCCTGAGGTGGACGACAGTGATGATTGCCCAGCAACATGAAGGCACTCAATTTAACTATGGTTAAAATAGTTAAGTTTCTGTTGTACATATTTTATTATGAGTTATTAAAAGTTTCCAAGTTGACTTGCTGACAGTGTTCCAGGACCAATTATGATTTCTTTCATCTTCAGCTCATGGCTGATCTACTTGGGACCCAAAGTGTGTCAGAGTTTGTCCCCAGAGCGACCAGAGGTAATGGTTTGCAGTGGGCTGTGGACGCAGTCATGGGCGGCATGGCTATGAGCCTTCTCGGATGCCATGGGCCAGCCAGCTCTTGAGCGAACAAGCCTGGTGTGGCTCCTGATGCAGTCAGTTTTCTTGATGGGGAAGTCAGTGGATAATTTGTATAATTAAAAGTTGTGGCAGATGTTGTGACACCAGTGACTGGCAAATAATGATACAGAATGCTGCTCCAGTAGAAACCATGTCAAGCTTGTGCGCAAGTATAAATTTTCTAGTAGACACATTTAAAAGAAAAGGACTGGGCATGATGGCGCACGCCTTTAATCCTAGCACTTGGGAGGCAGAGGCAGGCAGATCTTTGTGAGTTCAAGGCCAGCCTGGTCTACAGAGTGAATTCCAGGACAGCTGGGGCCACAGGAATTAACATTTTATTAAATCCTAATGCATCAAAGTATTATCATTTTAATTTATCAAGACAAATTTGTTTTTGGTCTTTTTGAGACAGGGTCTCCCTTTAGTCCCAGGTGGCCTGGAGCTTGCTTTGAAGACCAGGCTGCCCTTGAACTCACAGAGATCCGCCTGCCTCTGCCTCCTGAGTGCTAGGATTAAAGGCGTGTACCACCACACCCGGCTAAGACAAATGTTTCTTATAAGTTTTGTCTTTTCATTTTCATACCAAGTCTTTTGGGGTTAACATTTTTATTACATTTTATTTATTTACTTTCATGGGAAGGGGGCAGCGTGGCTATGCCATAGTAAAATGTGGAGGCCAGAGGACAACTTACAGAAGTTCTTACCTTCCACCATATAGACCTTGGGGATCAAAACTCAAGTCATCAGGCTTGGCACCAGATGGCTTTACCTGCTGAGACATCTTGCTAACCCAAAGTAAAATTTGTTTTTAGTACTAGGAATTAAACCTAGAGCCTTGCACATGTTAGGTAAGCTCTCCACAATAAATTATATCTTCAGCTCTGGAGTTGGTATATATCTTTTTTTTTTTTTTTTAATTTTTTTTTTTTTATTATTTCTGTATGTGTACGAATGTACTGTCTGCATGTAGGTCTGTGCACCCGTGTCGTGCAATGCCGCGGAGTTCAGAAGAGGGTCTCGGATTCCCCTGGAACTGGAGTTCTCCTGGAATTGGAGTTACAGACGGTTCTCAGCCGCCATGTGGGTGCTGGGGATCGAACCCGGGTCCTCTGCAAGAGCGGTCGGCGCTCTTAACCGCTAGGCCATCCCTCCAGCCCCGGTATATATCTTTATACCTTAGGATAGTAAGTTTGGATTAGTGTTCAACAGCTCAGTGGGGCTACTGGATACTCTTTTTTTGGGGGGGGGGATACTCTTTTGAACCACACAGATAGAGAACTCTCTGTGTGTGTGTGTGTGTGTGTGTGTGTGTGTGTGTGTGTGTGTAAAAGAGAGGGGAGAAAGAGAAAAAAATTGGGGATGAAGAGCGAATTATTAGTTGATTTGGGTAACTAGTGAGATCCTTCCCCCTTAATTTTTAAGCCCATGAAATTTATAGGATGAGCCTGGTTCAGATGCTATAAAAACCTTAATTTTATGTACAAAGGGACACACATACATATTTTTGTCTCATTAATATTATCTGTCTTTGGCCTTTTGAGACCAAGCCTTGAAATTAATTTAAAACATAGTTACCTGTGCAGTTCCCCCTCCCCCTGCCCCTGACTTAACCTCCTGGTGAGTCTTCTTTAGACTATCTCTGTGCTGCTACGGGTATAGACACATCAGTAGGGATTTATTTTGATTTAGTTTGATCCAAAACCAGGCACATAGCATGCATATTGGACTCTCAGCCATGCCTCTTAGTTTATTTAGATGTTACTCCAGTCAGAGCTATGGATCAAACTGTTCAAACTTTCTACATAGCAGTCTGTGACATAAAGAGGCCTCTCTGACCTTTCTAATATTGACAGGCCCTGTATTGCGTAGATGTGGGAATCAAAATGAAAATGGCGCTTGGATAATTCAGATTTGGCGCTGTGTCCCATCGTGCTGTGCAAGAGCTTGTGGAGTGCTGACTGCTCATGGCTTTGCAGGTGATGTGGGTGGGTGAGTGGCCACGTAGACTCTAGGTCTGAGTGACTGCACCTCAGTACCTGCTGCCTCTGAGAGGCATCTTTGCCTTGCCATACCTGTCTGAGAAGGTTCCAGAACATCCATTCTTCTAGCTACATGGAGACTCCTCAGAAGCATCTTGCAAAGATGCCTAGATCTTTTGACTTTTCACTCCTGCGGCCATGTGGCTTGGGTCTGATCGTATCTCTACAGCTTGGAGACTGTTGGAGAAATCCACAGAAGGTCTGTGTGTGTTCAAAGTGCTTTAATCTCTGTATTTGTACAGGTTTGTTAGTGGCTGATCTTTGATGGATTCTTGTCATAGCTTACTTTCTACTGCTGTGATAAAACACTTTGACCAAAACCTACTTGGGGAGGAAAGAGTTTATTTGGTTTACATGTCCCAGGTTGCAGCTCATCTTGAAGGAAGCCAGCGCAGGAACTCGGGTCAGGAACTTGGAGACAGAAACTGAAGCATAGGCCATGGAGGCATACCGCTTACTGGCTGGCTTCCTCTGGCTGGCTCAGCTTCTTTTCTTTCTTTCTTTAATGATTTATTTAGTTTTATGTGTATGAGTGTATTACGTGAATGTGTGTAAGTGCACCTGTGTTATGCAGTGCCCATGGAGGCTGGAAGAGGGCATTGGATACCTTGGAACTGGAGTTATGGACAGTTGTTAGCCACCGTGAGGGTGCTGGGACTCAAACCCAGGGTCCTTTAAAGGAGCAGTCAGTGCTCCTAACTGCTGAGCCATCCAGATCTTTCTCTTATACATCTCTCAGCTACTTTTCTTATACAACCCAGGACTACCTGCCCAGGGGTGCCACTGTCCACCTGAGCTGGGCCCTCCCACATCACTCAACAATCAAGAAAATACTTCACAGACGTGTTCACAGGCGAATCCAATTGAGGAAATTCCCCAACTGAGGTTCCCTCTTCCCAGGTGTGTCAAGTAGACAGCTGAAGCTCTCTAGCACAGTTCTCAAAGTCAGAAGAGAAAGTCCGTGGATGTAGCATAATTGGTAGAGTGCTGGCCTAGCATGCACAAGGTCCTGGGTTCTAACCTCAGTATTCCCCACCCCCACACACTTCAAAAAAGAGTGACCAGGTCACTGTTGCCATGCTGTCGCATTAGGAGAATGAGCTCTGCTGTGACTCAAGCCACACTTGGATTTGGTGTGGGCGTGTTTGGTCAGCCATTCAAATGTGATCTTCATGATCTTTCTCTAGCAAGTGGAGGTTTTTTTTTTTTTAATTTTATTTATCTTTGTATGTGTATGAATGTACTGTCTGCATGTAGGTTTGTGCACTCATGTCGTGCAATGCCGCGGAGGTCAGAAGAGGGTCTCGGATTCCCCTGGAACTGGAGTTCTCCTAGAATTGGAGTTTCAGACGGTTCTCAGCTGCCATGTGGGTGCTGGGGATCAAACCCCGGTCCTCTGCAAGAGCAGTTGGTGCTCTTAACCGCTAGGCTATCTCTCCAGCCCCGCAAGTGGAGTTTTAAAAAGATTTACTGTTACTAGATTTAATCATGTGTATGTATATGCATATGAGCATGTGCACATGTGCGGGTCCCCATGGAGGCCAGAGGCATCAGATCCCTCCAGAGCTGGAGTTACAGGAGGTTGTGAGCTGCCTGTTGTGGGTGCTGGGGACTGAACCTGAATCCTCTAGAAGAGAAGTAAGTTTGCTTAACAGCGACACCATCTCTCCAGGCCTCTAATGGACCTTTGAGCGTATGCAATATTCTACTAGTACTCTTCTAATACTCTTAAGGGTTGGTTTTTATTTTTCATTCTCATTGTAGTGCTGGGGGTGAAACCCAAAACCTCGCATACACTAGGCAAGCACTCTATAACGGCTGTATCCCCAGCTCTTGCTATTGAGACAGTGTCTCCTTATCACTCTATGTAGCTTAGGCTGACCTCAAAAATCACTCTGTGGCTCAGGCTGAATATAATCTCACCATCTTCCTCCCTCACCCTCTCAAGGACTGGGATTACAGATATATACCACCATATGGAGATCTGGAATTCAATTTATAGTTCAATGAGTATATACTATAACATCTATGCAGCATGGCATTATTTATTTATTTATTTTAGTTATAGTTATTTATTTTATGTGTCTGAGTGTTTTGAACATGTGCATGTAAGTGCACCCCTGCATACAATGCCTGTAGAAGTGAGAAGAGGATGTCACATCCCCTGGAACTGAAGTTATGTATGGCTGTTAGCCTCCATGTGGGTGGTAGGAACTGAACCTGGGTCCTCCGCGAGACCAGCCAGTGCTCTTAACCACTGAGCCATCTCTTCAGCTCTGGGCCTCATATTTCTCAAAAAGCCATCCTGAAGAGTTGGCTTGTGTCTTCTGACCAAATGGGCTGGTGATATGGATGAAAATCCACCATTTTTGCCTGATCAGTGGGTTCAGTCATGGGAATGATTCAGGAAAACTTCTCTTAACACGTAACCACTTCAGTCCAATGGTGGTGTGCATGTGTGGGGGTCCATGTATGCCTGTTTTAAGGTATGTGGCCCTTTGAAGTGAGGAGCAAATCAGTAACTACTGGGTTACTAGTCTGACCCCTCCCCTCCCTTGTTGCTATGGCAGCCTGATGCTCTGACAGCCCCCTGTGGTCTGGCAGCCTGCCTCTCAAGAACTCATGTGACAAAGAAGCATCTGTTACTTTGCCATTTTCTCCCTGATTGACCTGTAGAAACCCAGGTTTATAAAAGCTGAAGAAGGGCTTTTAGACTTCCTCTCTGCACTTGTCTGCGACTTAGTTAAGGCTTCAAGACCAGTGTTGAAGAACTCACACAGTTCAATAGCAAACTGCCAAATAGCCTGATTACCATCCTGAGCAAATTACTCCAATAGCCTTTTCTCCAAAGAAGACAGGAAGTTGCCCCTGGGTGTATGAAAGGAGCCTGATGAGCATCACCAGTCTCCAGGGATCTTCCAATCAGAACCACAGGGAGATGTAACCTCATCTGTTAGAAAGGCTTTCATCAAAAAGACAAGAGGTTGGGGACAGGGTAAAGGAAAGGAGGCCTTACACTGACAGTGTCAGCTGGTCTAGGCACTGCGGAGTGCAACATGGAGGGTCCTAAGGAAAGTAAGTAGAAGTGACGTGACCCCGCAGGTCCTCTTTTACATAGATACCCAAAGGAAATGAGATCAGCACCTTGGGAAGAAAAGCATCCTCTTCTGTTCCCTACAGCATTATTCACAAGAACTAAGTTAGGTAGAGAAATGGTCCAGGGGTCTGTCAACAGACACATGGATAAGGGAACCCTGGAGTATGTATACAGGGAATATCATTCAGCCTTTAAAGAATGAGGTCCTCCATTTGCAACAACATGGATGAACCTAGAGGACACTATGTCAAGTGCATGGAGCCAGACAGATGAAGGATGCAGGACTGCACCACTTCATTTACATATGGGAGCTAAAATAGTTAAAAGCTGCCTAGGAATTAGCAGAACAGTGGCAGGGGCGGGGGCTGGGAGACTTGGAAGCCAAAGGGCGAACAATGTTGCAGTTAGGGTGAAGTCACCCAGAGATAAGATGAACCATATAAAGTCTGTCAGCAGTGCTGCTGTATTCTCTACTGGGCATTTGCTGAGAGTGCTGCAGGTCCTCCATGCATGTACACACATATATATGCAATCATACGTATGCACTCATATGTACACACATACACTTAAATGTGTTCATATGCACTCATATGTACTCATGTACACACGTGTGCACACACATACATATGCACACACATACATATGCACACATACCAAAGAAACATAACAGAGATGGTTGATAATGTTAATTTACTTGGCTGTAGAAACCACTAAACACATACATAAAAACATGTCATATACCTTAAATACATAGAATAAGCTGTTTAAACTTAGTAACAGTGTTTAATGAGCTGGGGAGATGGCCCATTAGGGAAAGCAGGAGCCCCAGAGTCGGGAGTTTGGGCACCCATGTAAATGCCAGGCAGGCATGGTGGCCTATCTGTAGTCCCAGCAGGAGGTATGGACGGGGGTCCTATGCCAGCTGGCTAGCCAGACTAGCTGAATTGATGATCTCTGGTTCACATGAGAGACCCTTGAAGAAGACAGCTCAGATCAACCTCCGGCCTCCACATACATGTGCACACACACCTGCACATACAGATGCAGATACATGTGCACACACCTGCACATACAGATGCAAATACATGTGAACACATAACACACATATACACATGAAAAAAATTAAAGGAATAACGTTTTGTGAATTTGTATTGGTAGTTGCCAGTAACTGGAGAGGAGAATGGGGAATAATTGATAGGTACAGGGTTGCCTCTGGTGGTAAAAATTGAGAAATGATGATTACATGGCATTTATGTGGAGACACATACACACAGATGAAACACCACCGAAACGTTCAGTTTATAATGGGTAAATTTATTTTATGGGGTTTCACTTCAATTAAAAAATAGTATTAGAATCTTGGATTATGGGTGGAGGATATGTAGATATTTTAGAGTAATATAAATTTAAAAAGGAAAAATGTGAATCTTGAAATGGGATATGGAAATGACAGTTTGTATATAGATGATATAAGTTTAGTATAGGTGTGAAGAATATATATGCATATGTCGAAGTGGTACAGATTGGAGGGAACAACAGCAGAGAGACAGGGAACCGACTGAAACAGTAAAGTTCCCCCAAGGACAATAATCCTCTGCTTTGAAAAAACCTTGAAAAGACTCAGAAAAAGATACAGGGCAGGGATAGCAAGGTGCATAAACTCGGGTGGGGTGGGGGGCATGGAAGACAGGATGAGTCTAGATTGGAATGAGAAACAATGTATGAAACACACATAACTTCAACAAAAATGTTAAAAAGAAAAAATACACATAAAAAAATAGTGTTATGTTGGTGTAGCCTCCTGAAGCTGACTAGCTTCCTTTCTTCTTCCCTTCATCCCTCCCTTCCTTTCCTTCCTTCCCTCCTTCCTCCTTCCCTTCCTTTTCTTCCTTTCCTCTTTCCTTCCTTCCTTCCTTCCATCCCTTCCATCCCTTCCTCCCTCCTTCCTTCCTTCCTTCCTTCCTTCCTTCCTTCCTTCCTTCCTTCTCCTTTCTTCCTTCTCTCCCTCCTCCATCCTTTCCTCTCTCCATCCCTCCCTCCTCTTTCTTCTTCCATCCTTTCTTCCCTTCCCTTCCTTCCTTCTTTCTTCCTTCCCTCCTTACCCTTTTTTCCTTTCAAGATCCTTGAGTTTGCAAGTGGGAAGACAATAGAACTTTGAATTTAAAGAGCTCTCTAATGAAAGTTTAAACTTGCTCCACAAATTTAGAAATGACACCTGTCGAAGCCGAGGTCCGCAAAACAGTGTTTAAAAAATTGAATTCTTATTTCCTTCCTATACATTGAAAATCTTCACATTGGGGAATGATTGATTTTAGTGTTTTGCTAAATTGGATCTACTACAAAGCCCAGCCAGATTGATGTTATAGAAATAGCAGTCTTCAAGGAACTAAAAAAAAAAAAAAAATAGAAGAAAGAAAGAAAAAAAAAGCTTTGGTTGAACAGTGTGATTACCACCTTCACCTGTGAGGGAAATTACCCTGGGGAATGGCGTCTCCCTTGCACTGGGCTCTTTGGTATTGACAGATCCATTAGCGGGTGTAATTAGAAAAGCAAAGTCAGACTTGGAATAATTAGGTTAAAGTCACAAATGATTGCTGGACAGAATAATAGGCACTGTTGCCGTCTCCTGTGTGATGGAGCAGAGAGAAGCCAGTGTGGCTGTGTGAAGATTCCTTTCTTGTGCTGGAGACTGGTGTGGTGCCCCCAAATCAAGTTCAAAACAGCAAAGGCATAGCTTGGCTTCTCTGACGATGTCTGGAAAGCTTCGTTTCCAGGAGAGAAACGGGCCACAGAATGTTCTGCTAAACAAAACATCATCATCACAAAAACAGAATTGACTGTGTCCCTGGAGAGTTGAGAAATGTGTGGTTTGGTGGGTTGATTCCACCCCTGTTTTTGTTCCTTTCCTTTCTCTTAACTCTTGGAATAATGGTTAATTTATTTATATGGGAGTTATTTTCTATAAGGAAAACAACACCCACTTTAAGAGACCTTTGGGCTCTTGCCACCCCAAATGCCTTCCAGCAGAGATGCTGTAATTATCATTTTAGAAAGACTTCTGTCGGTAAGTCAGTCAGGGGGGCACCAGCTTTACGAGGGAGTCAAAATATATCTGTGTGCTTCTAACTATCTCCCCACCAGTGTAGAAGAGGATGGAAGCCCGAGATGAGCTGAGGAAATTCCTGCAGTGTGTGAACTGTGGGTGCCACAATGGTGCTGACTGGAAGTGGCCAGGGGGCCCGCCTCTCAGCATCTTCCCCTCAGCCTCTTCCCTGATGCCCATGCCAAGTGTCAGCAGGGTGTCCTCAGGCATCCCCTCCCCTGCTCTGCTCTGCCCCCACATTCCCCAGAACACCCCTGGGAGTGCTCCTAGGAGGCAGTGGACCTCTAGAGCCAGTAAGCAGTTGGGACCCAGGCAGTAAGCCTGGCAGGCGCCCTGCCCTATCTCTCCCAACTCTCCACGCACTGCACACTGTTTCTTATTCTTGTGTTAGCTCTGGGTTTGGTGAACTCTTGGTTCACTTTGAAATTTTATTGTATTACTTAGAAAACAATTTTCTTAGTCTTCAGGAGAGATAATAAAATTTCTGCATTAGAGTTGGAAATTCCTTTCCTAATTGCCTATCCAAGGTCTTTGTTTCATAATGAAGGCCCCAAGAGACAGGGAGGGGGTTCTGCCACTTATCCAAGGTTACATAATCAGCAAATGAAATCCGGCAAGTATTACAAAACAAAATAGTAGAGCGGTTACACTGATGGCCAGGGTAAGAAAGACACACAGGCTGTGGCTGGTGTGTCCATCAGAACAGATAAACCATCTATTTGTTTATTTTTCTAGTAATAACATTGGGGGATTGACAGCTTTAATAAGAACTAGGCTTTTGTTACCGTATTTCCAAGGTTAAGGTTCAAATAGAAACGTGAAATTAAGGACTTTAGTCATATTTGCAATATGAGCCTTTTTATTGCAATAAGAGTGTTGATTGATTTTTGTTTTTGACCATGAAGCTAAACTTATTTTGACAGTACATTTAACAAAAATTAAAGCCATAAAATTGTCAAGTTTTGACAAGGAGTACATATTAGATTTTTAAGATAAAAATTTAAAGGGTATTTTATTTAGGAAGTATTTAACCATAAAACAGTTGATTGATAAAAATATTATTTTTAGCACACTGATTTCAGAGTGTGGAAAATAAGGGGCTCAGTGGGGATGGAGGATCAACTAATGACCCCAGGTCTTTAGAACCATCATCATCCCCAAGTGCCCAGTACCTGGCATCCTGACTAGTTACCAACTAGCTTTGTGTACACATCCTTATGTCATCTGATTTTTTTTTTTTTTTGGTGTNGATTCACATTTTGACAGTAAAGTTGCATGCAGGTAAGAAGAAGTATAACTTTACATTCTTTTTTTTTCTTTTTTGGTCTTTTTTTTAGAGACAGGGTCTCCCTGTAGCTCCAGCTGTGCTGGAACTCACTCTGTAGACCAGGCTGGCCTTGAACTCACAAAGATCCACCTGCCTCTGCCTCCCAAGTGCTAGGATTAAAGGCGTGCGCCACCACACCCAGCTACCATCTGATTCCTACAATCAGTCATGGAAGACAGGCCAGTGCTCTCTCCACAGAAGCTACATAGAACCTGAGTGAGTGCATGACCAGCATTAGCTGCTAGGAAGGAGCACATGTCAGTCCTGTCCTTGAGCCAGGCCTGGTGGCATACACCTGTAGTCCCAGCTACTGGGGAGCCTGACCCAGGAGGATCATTTGAGCCTGGGGATCTGAGGCTGGCCTGGGCTGCATAGGGAGGCAGCAACTCAGAAGGAAAAGAATAAGCCTGTCTTCTAAACACATCAGCTGCTTTAATTTTTTTTTCTTATAATATGATGCAGAAAACAAATACATAAACTTTCAGAATCACAGTGAGGGGGTGGGTGCTGGGGAGATGTGGGGAGTCGGCCCAGTTGGTAAAGCACAACATAAAGACCTAAGTTTGATCCCTAGAAGCCATGGGGAAAAAGCAAGGTAGATGGCTTCTGAGAAAAGACACCTGAGGTTGATCTAGCTGCCACATACATGTACATGTGCACCCACACCCACACACATGAACCCACATTAACATGCACACACACACACACACACACACACACAAACCGCGCACACGCAAATGTTAGTAAAGGTTTATTTTATTATATAAGTAAGAGTTTGAAATCTTGATGCATTTCCCGAAGATCTGCCTGTAGAGACAGGTGCGCGCCTAAGGTGTGACTACTTGCCAAATCCCTTTATGTACAGTTTCTTCAAAGAAACTGTGTTTTCAGGTTTAGTCAGTCTCTTGGAAGAACCTTCTCCAAAGACCGACTTTACCAAAAGTCTATTCAGTTTTTGGAGTAGATCAGCCCTGTCTCTGTCATCCGTGGCTGAGGTCTTTCGTTTCATAGCCTGGTAATCTCTTGACTGCTGAGGAAACGTGCCCTGTGCTCTGTAAGAACTACTTTTGCCAGAGTACTAAAGGGGTTGACTGGGATGGGGGTGTGTGGGGAGACCAGCAAGACCACATGCTACATGAGCACACGATCACTCACAGGGGTGTGTGTGGGCACCATATATTGTCTCTTGAGGTTAAAGAAGAAAGCAGTAATTCTGATCCTGTCTTCAGTAAAAATATCAGTTCTTTGTCATGGAGTTTTTACAGTCACAGCTTCTCACATGCTATATTTGATGTTTCTCTTGGTTATGGAGTATATTGCTTTTTTTCATTTATTTTATGTGTATGAGTGTTTTGTCTGCACATATATAAGTGAACCATGTGTGTGCAGTGTCCACAGAGGCCAGAAGACGGTGTTGGATCCAGTGAAACTGGACTTTGTCCCCATGGTGGTGCTGGGCACTAAAGCCAGGTTCTCTGCCAGAGCTGCCAATGATGTTAGCTGCTGAGCCATCTCTCCAGCCCCTGCTTTGCACAGCCCCCCACTGTGATAAAATGCCTCAAAGAAGCAACTTTAGGGGCTGGAGAGATAGCCTAGCGGTTAAGAGCACTGACTGCTCTTGCAGAGGACCCGGGTTCAATCCCCAGCACCCACATAGCGGCTAAAAACCGTCTGTAACTCCAATTCCAGGAGAACTCCAGTTCCAGGGGAATCCGAGACCCTCTTCTGACCTCTGCGGCATTGCACAACATGGGTGCACAAACCTACATGCAGACAGTACATTCATACACATACAAAAATAAAATTAAATTAAAAAAAAGAAGCAACTTTAGGGAGGAAGGATTTATTGGCCCACAGTTTTAGAGGCACAGTCCACCATGTTGGGAAGGGCATAGTGTTAGGGGGGCTCACCTCATGTGGATAAGGAAGCAGAGAAGGTAGAAGCAGGGTTTCTGTAGCTGTTAAAGGCACCCCCACTTTCTCCGACTAGACCCCATCCTCTAGGGTTCCCCCAGCTTCCCCAAACCAAACGTTTCAGACACATGAGCCTGACATTCCATAGTCAAGCTGTGGCTCTGAGCTTTGGGGGGCACCGTAAAACTCTGTGCCTTGGCAGGTATCTCCTGATCACCCTTGTCTTCACCCTGCCTTGTTCTCTACAATGCTGCAGCCTAGAGAAACCTATGGCATGGAGGAGGAGTGGGGCAGCGCTGGAGAGGCAGGGATCCCAGCGTCTAGCCTGGTGCAGGTCGCAGGTGGGCACGTGCCCTCATTTCTAGTTTCCTACCTGTGAGAAGACAGGAGTCCCATGGGTAGGAAAATGCAGGGCCAAAGCAAAATCTCTGGAGCAGTGGTTCTTGGCAGTTGTTTCTGGGAGAGCTATGGACATGTCAAGGGCTCAGATCTGTCTCAGTATGTCTGGCGTGGAGCAAAGGAATCCTCATGTGTACCAGTTCCCGAGTCCTGCTGCTGGACTGAGGCATGCCCAGGCCAAGGATGTGCTTGAGAGGTACCCTGGAAGGATTTCTGTGCACAGGGAATGAGCGGGGGATCCACATCCTTTCCCTTCCTCCCCCTCCATCTCCCCTCCCTCCCTCCCTCCCCCTTCCTCCCTCCCTCTCTCCCTCTCTCCCCTTTCTTTCTTTTTCTTTCTTTCTTTCTTTCTTTCTTTCTTTCTTTCTTTCTTTCTTTCTTTCTTTCTTTCTTTCTTTCTTTCTTTCTTTCTTTCTTTCTTTCTTTTTCTTTCTCTCTCTCTCTTTT